>OW386292.2:78958908-79238676 GCA_936432065.2 Rutpela maculata
GGGGAACTTTTTGGTACGTGTTGTCTTGGACCAAAACTACAATCCTGCAAATTTTCAGTTTTACAATAATTAATTCCTGGTCAAAAACTAAAAATTCCTGGGCTATGTGAGGTTCCACATAATCAAAATCAAATAATATTTCAATGTGCTTTAATGTAGTTAAAACATCATACATAAAATTTACATTAAAACATATACCACATATACATATATATCATTAATTATCTTATTAATTATGTAACCTAAGTAAAGGATTTTATTTTAATCCTCGGGATCTAGTTTTATGTAAAACAATATAACAAATAATAAGGGAAATAGTTAGGTAACTACACTACAGGCTACATGTGATATTTTGTCGTATTTGTCGGCCATTTTGGATTTTAGTGCTGCACATGAAAATTTTTAAAAATTCCAAGGGGCTCCTAGGCTAATATTTATTAGTATACCCTAAGGTATTTTCATACCAAGTTTGGTGCTTTTATCCGCCAGGTAACGGTAATTTCAATAAGCCACCTCACTAGTATGAACAGAACGATAGTAGAAAAGGCACGTTGCATGTTATTAAATTCAAAATTATCAAAATCTTTTTGGACAGAAGTTGTTTTGGCTGCCGTTTATTTGATAAATAGAGTTCCTACTGATTCACTAACTAACAAAGTTTCGGCAGAAATGTGGTATGGGAAAAGGCCGAATCTCAGAAAACTGAAAGTGTTTGGATGTCTGGCCTATTTACACGTGCCCAAAGAAATTATTACAGCGAAATTTGAATCAAGAGCGAAAAAATGTATCATGATTGGGTACTCTACTGATGGTTATCGTTTGTGATGTCCAGAAAGACGGAAAATACTTTAGGGAAGGTATATAATATTTGAAAAGTCTACATTTATTTTCGATGACATGGACGAAAATCATGGAATCTGGCTTGAGGCAAGTGTGGATGATGAAGTAGAAAATATTATCTCGGAAGACTTGAATTAAGGCGGAGCAGTGAACGTTGACGAAGTCAAACTCTCTCTTTCAACCCAAGTTCACGAAGAATATAGAGACGAAAATATCGACACGAGGGATGATATTGAACCTACTCCTCGTAGTACACGTAAAAAGAATAGGCCAAAATATTTGGAGGATTACAATGTCACTGAATGCTGAAACCTTTCTTGAAGATGTACCAGAGAATTTTTATGATATAAAAACAGAGAAGATAGTGAAGGTTGGTATAAAGCAGCAAATGAGGAAATGGATTCTTTGTATGAGAACAACACTTGGACATTGGTGAATCTTCCACCCCGAAGGAAGGCAATTAATAATAAGTGGGTTTTCAAAATCAAGAGAAACGAAGATGGAAATGTCGAACGATACAAGGCAACATTGGTGGTTAAAGGTTGCTCACAACGAAACGGATTTGATTATTCAGAAGTATACGCTCCTGAGACACGTCTAACCACAGTGAGAACACTTATCAGTGGTCAATAAAGAAAATCTATTTGCAAATCAACTAGATGTGAAAAACGCCTTTCTTCATGGAAGTCTCCAGGAGGAAATCTATATGAAACAACCTCAAGGTTTCGTTGGTGATCCAGAACTTGTTTCAGGTTAAACAAGTCTCTGTACGGTTTAAAACAAGCTCCTCGTGCTTGGAACTTTCGATCAATTCATAAAACGTTTAGGATTAATACAAGGTGACTCAGAGTAAAATTCAGTTTTTAAAAAATCATAACAAAGTTATTTAAACTGTTCAAAAATTTGTATTTCAAAAGATACTACAAACATGCGGATTTTATTTTTTAAACACTACGTTATCCAAATGTCGACCATCTTTTCTACAGCACTCCTCCAATTTGGGCCTTAAATTTTGGAAAACTCGTCGACACATTTCAACAGGAATATTGGTAATGGCCTCCCGAATGTTGTTCTTTAACTGGTTTGTATTGACCGGGGGACTGATATAAACAATACTCCTTAATGTGGCCCCACAAAAAAAAAACTAGAAATAAGCACGCTGGAAACAATTCACGTAGACTGGTCATTGATGCTGCTGCTGTGTGTGTCATGGCACCATCCTGTTGAAACCAAGTCCAATTGGGGTCGTATCCAGGAACGTTCTGCAGAGCCGGAATAAAAAAAGTGCGAATGTTGAAATGTGTCGACGAGTCTTCCAAAATTTAAGGACTAGATTGGTGGGCTGAGAGGTGCTGTGGGTAAGATAGTCGACATTTGGATAACGTAGTGTTTAAAAAATAAAATCCGCATGTATGTAGTATCTTAATTTTAAAATAAAATTTTTTGAACAGTTTAAATAACTTTGTTATGATTTTTTTAAAACTGAATTTTACTCTGAGTCACCTTGTACAATCGGAAAATGACAAATTTTTATATACTCCATTCAAAGAAAACGCCAAGGTTTATCTATTGGTATATGTTGATGATATAATTATTACAAGAAATAACAAATTGGAACTTGAAATAATTAAGAAAGCCTTACAGTCTGAATTTAGTATGAAGGACCTGGGAGACCTTCTTTATTTTCTGGGGATCAAAATTGACAGAACCGACAAAGGCATGTTGCTGAGTCAAGGGACATATTTAAAAACGCTTTTGGAACGCTTCAATATGGAAGAATCCAGAGCATCGAATACACCGATGGAAATCCACCATTGTGAAAACTGATTCAGCAGATATTATCGTCGACTCAAAGCCATATCGAGAACTCTTTGGCTGCCTAATGTATGTAATGCTGAATACAAAGCCCGATTTGAGTGCAGCTGTAAATTTCTATAGTCGTTTCCAAAGAATGCTACTGAAGTACATTTTAAGATATATACAGAACACCATCAACTATGGACTTATGTATACAAAGGAGAACAATGTTTCATTGAAAGGATATACAGATTCAGACTGGGCTCAAGACACAGACCGTAAATCCACGACGGGATATTTATTTGAAGTATTCGGCGCAGCAGTTTGCTGGGTTACAAAGAAGCAGTCTACTGTTGCACTGTCTTCGACTGAGGCGGAGTATGTGGCTCTGGCTAGTGCAGCAACAGAGTTTATTTGGCTAAAGAATCTCCTAAGTGATCTTGAAATTAAATGTTCCATTACCATGTTAGAAGATAAGCAATCTTGCATTCATTTGAGCAAGTGGGAACATCGTCGTTTAAAACACATCGATGTGAAATATAATTTTGTCAGGAATCTATTTAATGATCATGTGATTAATGTAAAATATATACCTTCGAAGGAACAGAAAGCAGATATTTTAACAAAAGGTTTAAGTAGAAATCATTTTTTCAAATTACGTTCATGTTTATGTCTTTTTGATATGTGTTAAATTTTTTAAATGTATGATATCAAATTGAGGCGGAGTGTTAGAATGGACAATTTTATGTAGAGATAGTTAAGTTGGCTATGTAATAACCATAATTAATTATGATTAATGTTGTCAAATAATAATAAGCAATTGTTTTGGAATAAAAAGTTTAATCATAATAAAAACTTCGCTGTAAGCAATCTCTGGTTATTTGTGTTTCCTCATCACCAGAATCCTGCTAAAGTTAACAGAGCGTAATATGACACGAAGTGATAACATTTCATGTATTCATGCATATAAAATGTTGTTTCTAGTATTAGTTGCAGTTTACTCTCTTTGTAAAGCGGTCTCACCGTCGATATTTTTGTCTTAAAATAAATTCGTTTTTCTATGTACCAAAAACATTAAAAATTACAAAATTACAAAATATACTTTTACTCAATTTTCTACCTACCGATTACTTGGAAATTAAAAGAAATTGATATGAAATAGATTGGTCAATGAAACGTTATTACAATTGTCGATAATACCAGTCAACTTATTTTACTTATTATTATTTACTTAGTATTATTATTACTAATATTATTATTATTATTATTATTATTATTATTATTTTATTTTTTTTTTTTGAAGCCAGTCGCCCTTCTCTCTGTCTCCGATGAGAGAGAGGGTACGCTGGTAATACCAGAGACCACTCCCTACGCCGTAGAGTCAGTGATCACTGGGTCCGCGAATCGTGTGCTCTGAGCAGGCGTAACGAGCCAAGGATAACGGCCTTCTGCATTCTTCCAGCTAAGATTTCTGCCGAGTTTCGGCATGCCGGTATCGTCTTCAGTTCCGAAAGCAGTGTTAATTTTTTTTTTTTTTTTTTTGTAAAAGCCAGTCACCCTTTAAACTCTGTGGCTCCGACACTCACAGAGTGGAGCTGCTAGTACCGGTAGCCACTCCCCACGCCCGTGGGGTGAGTGACTACTGGGTCCGCGAATCGTGTGCCCTGAGCAGACGTAATGAACCGAGGGTGACGGCCTTCAGCATTCTGCCGGCTAAGACCTCTGCCGAATTTCGGCACGCCGGTATGATCTTAAGTTCTGAAAGCAGTGTGTGTCTCGTTCCACTGAGGGCTCCTATAATCAGTACCACTATCTTAACAGTATGGTCTGGATAGAGTCTGCGGAGTTCGAAGAGCAAATCTCGATATTTTGTCCGTTTTTCCTCCTCCTTCAAGACAATGTTGTTCTCCGCGGGAGCCGAGAACTCCACGACAAACATTGTCTTGAGTTGGTGGTCGAGGAGGACTATGTCAGGCCTGTTGGCTTGTATTTGCCTGACTGTGGGAAAAGAGTAGTTCCAATAAATTAGACACTTCTCATTTCCCACAACGGACTCAATATCCCCCGGAGCATAAGGCAGCACTGGTGTCTCGTCTATCCCATACGAGTGCCTTAAGTGATAATAAAGCACTCGTAATGCTCCGTCGTGCCTCTGGATATAGGCCGAGACTGCATGTGTCGGACAGGCCGACAACAAGAGCATTAAAGTCTCTGGCGCCCTGCGGCAGGCCCTGCAGCTGACATCAGGGACCTCTATACCCATGACACGACTTCGATAAACGAGAGTGTTAAATACACCATCCTGGCAAGCCATTATGAATTCCTCGGTCTCAGACTTCAGCCCGGCTGACCTTAAGAAGGCAAAGGTCAGCCTTTCGGATAAGCCAAGATCTTCTATATTTTTATAGAAGACTCCATACATTGGCTTATCCGTATGAAGCTGCAGAAAGATGTTGTGTTCTGCAGCTTTAATTTGGGCTTTTCGCCGAGCAGGTTCCAACTCGGTGACAGAGTCGCGATTTACCCGCTCGACGTCGAAGGAGAGACCAAGTTCATCGGCTGCTCTCTGTGCTACCTTAAGCAAAAACGCTCCTACCCCTGCATTTTCATGGTCTCGGACCATGCAGAGGAGGGGATCCGAACTCCTGATGACCTTACAGGCTCCATCCAGAACCATCCTATTATGGAGACTCTCCAAACTCAAGAGTCCACGGCCTCCCCGATGTCGTGGGAGGTATAGCCGTGGAACGGACGATTTAGGATGCAAACTCCTATTGAGATGCATCTTCTTGCGGGTTCCTACGTCGAGTTGACGCAACTCCTCTTGAGTCCATTTCACTACTCCAAAGGAGTAGAGAAGGATCGGAACGGCAAGCATGTTGGTAGCAGACACCTTGTTCTTCCCCGACAGCTCTGAAGACCAGATCTGTCGGAGTCGGTGCTGATACTTGCCGCGGAGAGCGTTTTTCACTACACTCACTTCTTGGGTGGAGCATTGCTCGACACCCAAGTAAGTGTACGACTCTCCGGCATCTAGATGATGTAAGATGCTTCCGTCCACGAGCTGCGCGTCCTCTCCGTAGTTCCCGCATCGTCCTCTCTTGAGATGGACCAGTGCACATTTGTCTAACCCGAACTCCATGCCGACAGCCTGCGTGTACTCCTGTACCACCCTGAGGGACTGGTGTAGGTCCCTCTCTCCGGAGGCATAAAGTTTAAGGTCATCCATATAGAACAGATGGGTGACCTTATGCCTCCTGTCGCCGGGGGTACCGCAGTTGTAGCCACGGGTTTTCCGCAGCGAGACGGATAATGGCAGTAGTGAGATGCAAAACAGAAGGGGGCTGAGGGAGTCTCCCTGAAATACTCCCCTTCTGAAAGATACCGGCTTCGTCTGGACTCTATCGTTACCCGATGTTATGGTAAAGCGAGTCCTCCAGAGCGGCATCAGTTCTTCGATACATCTCACTACGGGACCGGGCACCGCAAGACATTGGAGCAAGTGTACAATGAGCTCGTGTGATGTCATGTCAAATGCCTTGCGTAATCGATCCAGGCCATAGAGAGGTTACGCTTATACTGCACGGAGTCCTGCGTGACACACCTGTCAATCAGCAGGTTCTCCTTGCAGCCAGCGACACCTCTCTTTGACCCTCGTTGCTCATATATCCGCTCGTAAACCGGTTCAACTGCATGGAGCACCCGCATGTACAAAATGCGTGTAAACACATTGTAACATGCGTTTAAACAGGTTATCGGCCAGTAGTTCTTTGGGTCAGACAAATCTCCGTTCTTCGGGATCAGCACTGTCCGCCCCTCGACCACCCAAGAAGGAATTTGCTGCTCCCCATTTAGCCATGAATTGAAAATTCTGGCCAAATTGTGGTAATTTTTTCCACCAAAAGTTGTTTATCCCATCGGGACCTGGAGCAGCAAAGTTCTTGGAGCCCTCAAGAGCTCTTCGAACCTCTTCTGGGGTTATCGGTTGGCACACCTCGTTTGGTTGTTGAAGCCTTTGGCAAAAGGTTTCAAAGTGTGCCAGGGCTGGAGAGTCTCTGTTGAGTGGAAGCTTCTGTTCGTACAGCGTTTTCCAGAAGTTTTCCACCTGATCCACAGTCGGCGGATTTTCAGCAACACGCTGAGGCGGCTCGAAAAGGCGCGAGGGCTTTTTGCGGAAAAGTTGATTCTCCGCCAGACCTCTCGCCCGCCTCACTAGTGACTTCTTACAAGCCACTAACATCCGCATCCTGTCGAGACAGTGCTGTTTGGTGGTTTGCAGCACTGCCCCATTGAGTGTGTGATGGACGCGTCTTAAGTTGGCAGCTACTCGCCGCACTTTAGGCGTGAAAGGCCTATTGGCCGCCATATAGTCCATCACACATTAGATACGGGATGCATGTTGCCTCGCCGACCGGAGCGTGGCTTCCATCTTCTGTATGCGCCGTCTCGCTCTCTCCTGTGGAGAGGCAGTGTTCCGCCTCTCCACCTGTGGCAAGCGTTGAGCGGCAGCATACACGGCACAGTTAATGTGCCAGATGTCAGCCAGCCTCTTCTGGTAGCGCTGCACGAAGTTCTGCATCCACTCTGGCCAGATCTTGTGGCCCGGGGGGTTTTAAGTTGTGTAACCCCCCTTCTGGTACTGAGGTCCTCTGGTATTGGTGGAACGGCAGGGACTGCATTCTCAACCAGTTCATTCGGTGGACCTTCGGCCACCTCATTCACCGGCTGAAGGGTAGGTCTCACGTAGCCCCTGCGACTATTATTATTATTATTATTATTTTTTTATTTTTTTTTTTTTTTCGGTTTCCCGTTGCCGGACAGGGCTTCCGTGGCCGCCGACACCACACGGTAGCCGCGCCGGCTAATTAATTACAGCCACTCTCCACGACCTGTGGAGTTAGTGACTGTAAACACCTGAATCATGTGCCCTAAGCAGACGAAGGGACCCCAAGATAACCGCCTTCTGCATCTGACCTGCCAACCATTCTGCCGAATTCTGACAGGCCGGTATGATCTTTAATTCTGAGAGCAGCGAAGGCTTCATCCCTCCGAGTACGCCGATTATTAGGACGACCATCTTGACCGAGTAGTCTGGGTACAGCACTTGGAGCTCATACCGGAGATCACGATATCTGGTCCGTCTTTCCCCCTCCTTCAAAGCGATGTTTGTCTCAGCAGGTGCTGAGAATTCGATGACAAACATCACTTTGTTCTGATGGTCGAGGAGGACTATGTCAGGCTTGTTGGCTTGAATTAGCCTGACGGTCGGGAACGAGTAGTTCCAATAAATTCGGCACCTCTCGTTCTCGACAACGGACTCAATATCTCCGGGGATGTAAGGCAGCACTGGTGTTTGATCTACCCCGTACGAGTGCCTTAGATGGTAGTATAGCACTCGTAAAGCCGCGTTATGGCGGTGGATGTAGGCCGAAATCGCGTATATCGGGCATGCTGAAAGCAAATGCATCAACGATTCCGGCGCCTGACGGCAGGTCCTGCAGTTGATATCAGGGACCTCTACACTTATTATTATTTTTTTTTTTTTTTTTTTTTTTTTTTTTTTTTTTTTTTTTTTTTTTTTGTAAAAGCCAGTCACCCTTTAAACTCTGTGGCTCCGACACTCACAGAGGGGAGCTGGTAGTACCGGCAGCCACTCCCCACACCCGTGGGGTAAGTGACTACTGGGTCCGGGAATCGTGTGCCCTGAGCAGACGTAATGAACCGAGGATGACGGCCTTCTGCATTCTGCCGGCTAAGACCTCTGCCGAATTTCGGCATGCCGGTATGATCTTAAGTTCTGAAAGCAGTGTGTGTCTCGTTCCACCGAGGGCTCCTATAATCAGTACCACTATCTTAACAGTATGGTCTGGATACAGTCTGCGGAGTTCGAAGAGCAGATCTCGATATTTTGTCCGTTTTTCCTCCTCCTTCAAGACAATGTTGTTCGCCGCGGGAGCCGAGAACTCCACGACAAACATTGTCTTGAGTTGATGGTCGAGGAGTACTACGTCAGGCTTGTTGGCTTGTATTTGCCTGACGGTGGGAAAAGAGTAGTTCCAATAAATTAGACACTTCTCATTTCCCACAACGGACTCAATATCCCCCGGAGCGTAAGGCAGCACTGGTGTCTCGTCTATCCCATACGAGTGCCTTAGGTGATAATAAAGCACTCGTAATGCTCCGTCGTGCCTCTGGATATAGGCCGAGACTGCATATGTCGGACAAGCCGACAACAGATGCATTAAAGTCTCTGGCGCCCTGCGGCAGGCCCTGCAGCTGACATCAGGGACCTCTATACCCATGACACGACTACGATAGACGAGGGTATTAAATACACCATCCTGGCAAGCCATTATGAATCCCTCGGTCTCAGACTTCAGCCCGGCTGACCTTAAGAAGGCAAAGGTCAGCCTTTCGGATAAGCCAAGGTTCTCTATATTTTTATAGAAAACTCCATGCATTGGCTTATCCGTGTGAAGCTGCAGAAAGATGTTGTGTTCTGCAGCTTTAATTTGGGCTTTTCGTCGAGCAGGTTCCAACTCGGTGACAGAGTCGGGATTTACCCGCTCGACGTCGAAGAAGAGACCAAGTTCATCGGCTGCTCTTTGTGCTGCCTTAAACAAAAAGGCTCCTATTCCTGCACTTTCATGGTCTCGGACCATGCAGAGGAGGGGATCCGAACTCCTGATGACCTTACAGGCTCCATCCAGAACCATCCTATTATGGAGACTCTCCAAACTCAAGAGTCCACGGCCTCCCCGATGTCGTGGGAGGTATAGCCGTGGAACGGACGATTTAGGATGCAAACTTCTATTGAGATGCATCTTCTTGCGGGTTCCTACGTCGAGTTGACGCAACTCCTCTCGAGTCCATTTCACTACTCCAAAGGAGTAGAGTAGGATCGGAACGGCAAGCATGTTGGTAGCAGACACCTTGTTCTTCCCCGACAGTTCTGAGGACCAGATCTGTCGGAGTCGGTGCTGATACTTGCCGCGGAGAGCGTTTTTCACTACACCCACTTCTTGGGTGGAGCGTTGCTCGACACCCAAGTAAGTGTACGACTCTCCGGCATCTAGATGATGTAAGATGCTTCCGTCAACGAGTTGCGCGTCCTCTCCGTAGTTCCCGCATCGTCCTCTCTTGAGATGGACCAGTGCACATTTGTCCAACCCGAACTCCATACCGACAGCCTGCGTGTACTCCTGTACCACCCTGAGGGACTGGTGTAGGTCCCTCTCTCCGGAGGCATAAAGTTTAAGGTCATCCATGTAAAACAGATGGGTGACCTTATGCCTCCTATCGCCGGGGGTACCGCAGTTGTATCCACGGGTTTTCCGGAGCGAAACGGATAATGGCAGTAGTGAGATGCAAAACAGAAGGGGGCTGAGGGAGTCTCCCTGAAATACTCCCCTTCTGAATGTTACCGACTCCGTCTGGACTCTATCGTTACCTTATTATTATTATTATTATTATTATTATTATTATTATTATTATTATTATTATCATTATTATTATTATTATTATTATTATTATTATTATTTTTTTTTTTTTTGTTAAAAACCAGTCACCCTTCTCTGTGGCTCCGACCCTCACAGAGGGGAGCTGGTAGTACCGGCAGCCACTCCCCACACCCGTGGGGTAAGTGACTACTGGGTCCGGGAATCGTGTGCCCTGAGCAGACGTAATGAACCGAGGATGACGGCCTTCTGCATTCTGCCGGCTAAGACCTCTGCCGAATTTCGGCATGCCGGTATGATCTTAAGTTCTGAAAGCAGTGTGTGTCTCGTTCCACCGAGGGCTCCTATAATCAGTACCACTATCTTAACAGTATGGTCTGGATACAGTCTGCGGAGTTCGAAGAGCAGATCTCGATATTTTGTCCGTTTTTCCTCCTCCTTCAAGACAATGTTGTTCTCCGCGGGAGCCGAGAACTCCACGACAAACATTGTCTTGAGTTGATGGTCGAGGAGTACTACGTCAGGCTTGTTGGCTTGTATTTGCCTGACGGTGGGAAAAGAGTAGTTCCAATAAATTAGACACTTCTCATTTCCCACAAAGGACTCAATATCCCCCGGAGCGTAAGGCAAGCCGACAACAGGTGCATTAAAGTCTCTGGCGCCCTGCGGCAGGCCCTGCAGCTGACATCAGGGACCTCTATACCCATGACACGACTACGATAGACGAGGGTATTAAATACACCATCCTGGCAAGCCATTATGAATCCCTCGGTCTCAGACTTCAGCCCGGCTGACCTTAAGAAGGCAAAGGTCAGCTTTTCGGATAAGCCAAGGTTCTCTATATTTTTATAGAAAACTCCATGCATTGGCTTATCCGTGTGAAGCTGCAGAAAGATGTTGTGTTCTGCAGCTTTAATTTGGGCTTTTCGTCGAGCAGGTTCCAACTCGGTGACAGAGTCGGGATTTACCCGCTCGACGTCGAAGAAGAGACCAAGTTCATCGGCTGCTCTTTGTGCTGCCTTAAACAAAAAGGCTCCTATTCCTGCACTTTCATGGTCTCGGACCATGCAGAGGAGGGGATCCGAACTCCTGATGACCTTACAGGCTCCATCCAGAACCATCCTATTATGGAGACTCTCCAAACTCAAGAGTCCACGGCCTCCCCGATGTCGTGGGAGGTATAGCCGTGGAACGGACGATTTAGGATGCAAACTTCTATTGAGATGCATCTTCTTGCGGGTTCCTACGTCGAGTTGACGCAACTCCTCTCGAGTCCATTTCACTACTCCAAAGGAGTAGAGTAGGATCGGAACGGCAAGCATGTTGGTAGCAGACACCTTGTTCTTCCCCGACAGTTCTGAGGACCAGATCTGTCGGAGTCGGTGCTGATACTTGCCGCGGAGAGCGTTTTTCACTACACCCACTTCTTGGGTGGAGCGTTGCTCGACACCCAAGTAAGTGTACGACTCTCCGGCATCTAGATGATGTAAGATGCTTCCGTCAACGAGTTGCGCGTCCTCTCCGTAGTTCCCGCATCGTCCTCTCTTGAGATGGACCAGTGCACATTTGTCCAACCCGAACTCCATACCGACAGCCTGCGTGTACTCCTGTACCACCCTGAGGGACTGGTGTAGGTCCCTCTCTCTGGAGGCATAAAGTTTAAGGTCATCCATGTAAAACAGATGGGTGACCTTATGCCTCCTATCGCCGGGGGTACCGCAGTTGTATCCACGGGTTTTCCGGAGCGAAACGGATAATGGCAGTAGTGAGATGCAAAACAGAAGGGGGAGGGAGTCTCCCTGAAATACTCCCCTTCTGAATGTTACCGACTCCGTCTGGACTCTATCGTTACCCGATGTAATGGTAAAGCGAGTCCTCCAGAGCGGCATCAGTTCTTCGATGCATCTCACTACGGGACCGGGTACCGCAAGACATCGGAGCAAGTGAACAATAAGCTCATGTGATGTCATATCAAATGCCTTGCGGTAGTCGATCCAGGCCATGGAGAGGTTCCGCTTATACTGCACGGAGTCCTGCGTGACACATCTGTCAATCAACAGGTTCTCCTTGCAGCCAGCGACACCTCTCTTCGACCCTCGTTGCTCATATATCCGTTCGTAAACCGGTTCAACTGCGTGGAGCACTCGCATGTACAAGATGCGCGTAAACACCTTGTAACATGCGTTTAAACAGGTTATCGGTCGGTAGTTCCTTGGGTTGGACAAATCTCCGTTCAGCACTGTCCGCCCTTCAACCACCCAAGAAGGAATTTGCTGCTCCCCATTTAGCCAGGCATTAAAAATTCTGGCCAAATGGTGGTGGGTGCTCGGTAACTTTTTCCACCAAAAGTTATTTATCCCATCGGGACCTGGAGCAGCAAAGTTCTTAGAGCCCTCGAGAGCTCTTCGAACCTCTTCTGGGGTTATTGGTTGGCACACTTCCTGTGGTTGTTGAAACCTTTGACAAAAGGTTTCAAAGTGTGCAAGGGCCGGAGAGTCTCGGTTGAGTGGAAGCTTCTCCTCGTATAGCGTTCTCCAGAAATTTTCCACCTGATCTACAGTCGGCGGATTCTCTGCAGCACGCGGAGGCGGTTCGAATAAGCGCGAGGGCTTTTGGCGGAAGAGTTTATTTTCCGCCAGCCCCCTCGCCCGCCTCACTAGTGATTTTTTACAAACCACTAGCATCCGTATCCTGTCGAGACAGTGCTGTTTGGTGGTTCGCAGCACTGCCTCATTGAGTGTGTGATGGACGCATCTTAAGTTGGCGGCTATTCGACGCACTTTAGGCGTGAACGGTCTATTGGCCGCCATATAGTCCATCACACATTGGATACGGGATGCGTGTTGCCTCGCCGACCGGATCTTGGCTTCCATCTTTTGTATGCGCCGCCTCGCTCTCTCCTGTGGGGAGGCAGTATTACGCCTCTCCACCTGAGAAAAGCGTTGAGCAGCAGCATACACGGCACAGTTTATGTGCCAGATGTCAGCCCGTTCTGGAAGCGCTTCACGAAGTTCTTCATCCACTCTGGCCAGGTCTTGTGGCCCGGGGGCTTTTATGTAGTGTAACCCCCGTCTGGTACTGAGGCCCTCTGGTATTGGTGGAACGTCAGGGACTACAACCTCAACCGGTTCATTCGGTGGACCTTCGACCACCTCATTCACCGGCTGAGGAGCAGCTCTCACGTAGCCCCTGCGACGAAGGTGGGATACATAATCACGCAGGTTTTGTGGCGTGAAGGCGTTGTGCTCTGGGTGCCTTGCACACCACAGAACATGCATTCGCCCCATGTATCCCCTTCGTGCGGGCTCACTGCTTTCGTAGCAATGCAGAAGGTCGTCCCTTAGCTCATCTGTCCACTCAAAGCGTCCTAGTTCATGGCGTTCGTCGTCAACGGGCGCCCGATCCGGTTGGGCCCCACCACCTTGCCCTTGACCCCTATCCGGATGGGGTCGATTGTGGGGGCCCTGTCTTCTGCCTGCGGGAACCAGAAGTTAGGGCTTGTGGGTGGTTAGCCCAGCAAGCCCACGACCGACACCAGAGGGGAAGGAGCTTTCCCCTCCCGGGTGCACTAGGGCTGCCGGTTCGATTTTACACCCCCAGCTGGAGTAAGTGGTGGCGCTACTCACCAAAGGCTTGATTGATGAAAGTCAGCCCCTCCTGCTTATTATTATTATTATTATTATTATTATTATTATTATTATTATTATTATTATTATTATTATTATTATTTTTTAGCGAGCTAAAAACCAGTCACCCTTCTCTGTGGCTCCGACCCTCACAGAGGGGAGCTGGTAGTACCGGTAGCCACTCCCCACGCCCGTGGGGTAAGTGACTACTGGGTCCGGGAATCGTGTGCCCTGAGCAGACGTAATGAACCATTACACAGGCCCACAAAAAAAAAGTTGTCTGCGCCGCGATATTGACCATACCTATCCCTTGTATTTTGACCCGCTGAACACGAATCTGACCTTAGATTTTTCCCTATACGTCAGGTTTTTTTTTTAAAGCAAAAAAGTCTAATATTTATATATTTATTTGCTATTAAAAGAAAAACCTGACGTGCTGGTGAAAAACTAAGATCAGATTCGTGTTCAGCGGCTTAAAATACAAGGGATAGATGTGGTCAGTACCCCCGCGCAGAAGACTTTTTTTTGTGGGATTGCGCCACACTGAGTGTGGCACAGTGGCAACCAAAAAAAGTGGTCTGCGCGGGGGTACTGACCACACCTATCCCTTGTATTTTGAGCCGCTGAACACGAATCTGACCTTAGTTTTTCCCCTCCATGTCCGGTTTTTTTTTGACAGCAAAAAAAGTCGTGTTGAATCGTGATATTTATATATTTATTTGCTGTTAAAAAAAAACCTGACATATAGGGGAAAAACTAAGGTCAGATTCGTGTTCAGCGGCACAAAATACAAGGGATAGGTATGGTCAGTATCCCGGCGCAGACAACTTTTTTTTTTGTGGGCCTGTGTTATTATTATTATTATTATTTTTTTTTTTTTCCGGGTAGCCCGCTGCCGGACAGGACTTCCGTGGCCTCCGACACCTCACGGTAGCCGCGCCGGCGAATTCCTTGCAGCCACTCTCCACGACCTGTGGAGTTAGTGACTGCAAATACCTAATTGTGTGCCCTAAGTAGACGAAGGGACCCCAAGATAACTGCCTTCTGCATCTGGCCTGCCAACCATTCTGCCGAATTCTGACAGGCCGGTATGATCTTCAATTCTGAGAGCAGCGAAGGCTTCATCCCTCCGAGTACGCCGATTATTAGGACGACCACCTTGACAGAGTAGTCTGGGTACAGCACTTGGAGCCCATACCGGAGATCACGATATTTGGTCCGTTTTTCCCCCTCCTTCAAAGCGATGTTTGTCTCAGCAGGTACTGATAATTCGATTACAAACATCATTTTGTTCTGATGGTCGAGGAGGACTATGTCAGGCTTGTTGCCTTGAATTAGCCTGACGGTCGGGAACGAGTAGTTCCAATAAATTCGGCACCTCTCGTTCTCGACAACGGACTCAATATCTCCGGGGATGTAAGGCAGCACTGGTGTTTGGTCTACCCCATACGAGTGCCGTAGATGGTAGTATAGCACTCGTAAAGCCGCGTTATGGACGTGGATGTAGGCCGAAATCGCGTATACCGGGCATGCTGAAAGCAAATGCATAAGCGATTCCGGCGCCTGACGGCAGGTCCTGCAGTTGGTATCAGGGACCTCTACACCCATTACGCGGCTCCGGTAGACCAAGGTGTTTATTACACCATCCTGACAGGCCACAATGAATCCCTCGGTCTCCGACTTAAGCCCAGCTGACTTTAAAAAGGCGAATGTCAGCCTAGTCGATAAACCCAATGTTTCCATGTTTTTGTAGAATACACCGTGCATGGGTTTATCGACATGCTGCCTAAACAGGCTCTCCTGTTCGGCAGCTTTTATTTGAGCTTCCAGACGAGTTGGCTGAAGCTCAGTGACTGACTCTGGGTCAGCACCGCGCCGGCCGCCTCTTCTGACGTCGAATACGAGACCGAGTTCATCTGCGGCTCTTTTTGCTGCCTTAAACAATCCTGCGCCCACTCCTGCGATTTTCGTGATCTCTCACTAATAGCAGGAGCGGATCCGAGCTCCTGAGGATGTTACATGCCATACTCAGTACTACTCTGCCATGCATACACTCCAGACCCAAGAGTCCTCGGCCCCCCCTATGACGTGGGAGGTAAACACGAGGAACGGACGATCTAGGATGAATACTCCTATGGATGTTCATCATCTTGCGGGTGTCTCTGTCTAGTTGGCGCAGCTCATCTACCGTCCATTTTACTACCCCAAAGGAGTAGAGCAGAACAGGAACGGCAAGCATGTTAGTAGCAGACGCCTTATTCTTCCCCGAAAGTTCTGACGACCAAATCTTTCGGAGTAGGCGTCTGTACTTGCCGCGGAGAGATTCCTTGATTTGTTGCACATCCTGGATGTGATGTTGTTGCACACCCAGGTATGTGTAGGTCTCTCCGGCATCCAGATGTCTTAGGATGCTTCCGTCCGCGAGCTGCGCGTCCTCAGAAAATTCCCCGCATCGCCCCCTCTTGAGGTGGACGACCGCACACTTGTCCAACCCGAACTCCATACCAATGGCCCGCGTGTACTCCTCGATCACCCTTAAAGCATTTTGAAGTTCACGCTCTCCGGAGGCATACAGTTTCAGGTCATCCATATAGAATAAATGAGTGACCTTATGCCTCCGGTTGCTGGGTGGTCCACAGTGGTACCCGCGAGTTTGGCGGTGTTCAACAGATAACGGCAGCAGTGAGATGCAAAAGAGGAGGGGACTCAGAGAATCTCCCTGGAATACTCCTCTTCTGAATGCCACCTGCTCTGTCGTAACCCGCTGTGCACCTGATGTTATAGTGAAGCGGGTCCTCCAGAGTGGCAGCAGTTGTTCTATGCATCTCACTAGTGGCTCTGCTACCGCAAGACATTTGAGCAAATGTAACAGAAGTTCATGTGATGTTGTGTCAAATGCCTTACGATAGTCAATCCAGGCCATCGATAGATTCCGCTTGTACTGCACAGAGTCCTGTGTAATACAGCGGTCTACCAGCAGGCTGTCCTTACAACCTGCCATGCCCTTCTTGGCGCCACGCTGCTCGTATATCTGCTGGAAGACCGGATCAACCTGCCGTAGTGTCCGAGCATACAAGATACGAGTAAATAGCTTGTAGCAGGAGTTCAGACAGGTGATTGGTCTATAATTTCTTGGGTCAGACAGATCACCCTTTTTAGGGATGAGCACAGTACGTCCCTCGACAAACCAGTCCGGAATCTGCTGCCCCTCGTTCAACCACTTGTTGAAAACTCGGGCCAGACGACGGTGGGTGGAAGGAAATTTTTTCCACCACCAGTTATTTATGCCGTCTGGCCCCGGAGCAGCGAAGTTCTTGGTGCCAACGAGAGCTTGTTGGACTTCCTCCGGACTGATTGCCGGGCACACTTCTTCCGGCTCTTCAAAGGTTCTGTGGCACAGAGCCTCGAAGTGTGCTATTGCTGGAGTGTTGCTATCGAACGGACGTGTTGTTTCGTAGATTCCTTTCCAGAAGCTTTCGACATCGGCTACAGTTGGTGGATTATCGACAACACGCTGTGGCTCTTGCAATAGGCGGGAAGGATTCGTACGGAACAACGTATTTTGCTCCATACTTCGTACCCGCCTATTTAGCTTTTTCTTGATAGCCATAAGCGCTCGAATCCTATCCAAACAGTGCTGCTTAATAGTGAGCATCACTGTTAGATTTAGAGTGTGGTGCTGGCGTCTTAGTCCGGCTGCTGTTCGCCGGACTTTAGGCGTAAATGCCTTGCCAGTGGTTACGTATTCCACCACACTCTGGATTCGAGAAGCGTGTTGTCTGGCCAACTGTATTTTGCCTTCGATCTTTTGTACACGCCGCTTAGCTTTTTCGATACCGCTCGGGGGGTTGGTATTCCTCTCACGGGGCACGAGTTGGCTAGCAGCGTTGTACACTGCACAGTTGATCTGTCAAATGTCGGCGTCTTCTGGTAATTCCTCATCGATAACAGCGTCCATCCGAGCCAGGTCTTGTGGCTTTAGGTTAGCCCTGCTGTTAAGGCTAACCCTCGTCCTTAAGTTGACTTCGGCGTACCTTCTAGGATGTTCCCCGTCAGCTCTTTGCCGCGGTGGCAGTGCGGCTGGCGCTTCTTCCTGCTGACGGGGTGCCCTTACGTAACCTGTCCTGCGCAGGTAGGATACTTGATCCCTGAGCTGTTGCTCAGAGAAGGCGCGATGCTCTGGATGCGTGTCGCACCAGATTTCGTGCAATCGCGCCATGTACCCTCTGCGCGCAGGTTCGCTGCTCTCATAGCAGGTCAGCAAGTCATCTCGAAGTTCCCTCGTCCACTTAAAGCGTCCATGGTCATAGCGTGTGTTGTCATCATTGAGACCGTCCGGTATGGCTCCTCCAACTTGTCTCTGACCCCCATCCGGTTGGGGTCGATTGTGAGGGGCCCTTCCTCTGTCTGCTAGAACCAGAGAAGTGGATCTCAGAGTGGTTAGCCCTGAGATCCACGTCCGACATCTGTCAGGCAGAGTTGCCTCTGCCTGTCCAGGTACACCGCGTGGAGGCTGCCGGTTCGTTTTCCGTACCATTATTATTTTTTTTTTTTTTTTTTTTCGTAAAAGCCAGTCACCCTTTATACTCTGTGGCTCCGACACTCACAGAGGGGAGCTGGTAGTACCGACAGCCACTCCCCACGTCCGTGGGGTGAGTGACTACTGGGTCCGAGAATCGTGTGCCCTGAGTAGACGTAATGAGCCGAGGATAATGGCCTTCTGCATCCTGCCGGCTAAGATCTCTGCCGAATTTCGGCATGCCGGTATGATCTTTAGGTCTGAAAGCAGCGTGTGTCTCGTTCCACCGAGGGCTCCTATGATCAGGACCACTAGCTTAACAGTATGGCCAGGGTAAAGCCTGCGGAGCTCGAAGAGCAAATCTCGATATTTCGTCCGTTTTTCCTCCTCCTTCAAGACAATGTTATTCTCCGCGGGAGCCGAGAACTCCACGACAAACATTGTCTTGAGTTGGTGGTCGAGGAGGACCATGTCAGGCTTATTAGCTTGTATTTGCCTGACGGTGGGAAACGAGTAGTTCCAATAAATTAGACACTTCTCATTCCCCACAACGGACTCAATATCCCCCGGAGCGTAAGGCAGCACTGGTGTCTCGTCTATCTCATACGAGTGCCTTAAGTGATAATAAAGCACTCGTAATGCTGCGTCGTGCCTCTGGATATAGGCCGAGACTGCATATACTGGACAAGCCGACAGCAAATGCATTAATGTCTCCGGCGCCCTGTGGCAGGTCCTGCAGCTGACATCAGGGACCTCTATACCCATGACACGACTTCGATAGACGAGTGTGTTGAATACACCATCCTGGCACGCCATTATGAATCCCTCGGTCTCAGACTTTAGCCCGGCTGACCTTAAGAAAGCAAAGGTCAGCCTTTCGGATAAGCCGCGGTCTTCTATATTTTTATAGAAGACTCCGTGCAATGGCTTATCCGAGTGTAGCTGCAGAAATAAACCAATTTCAGCAGCTTTGACTTGGGCTTTTTGCCGAGCAGGTTCCAACTCGGTGACAGAGTCGTGATTAACCCGCTCAGCGTCGAAGACCAAACCGAGTTCATCGGCGGCTCTGCGCGCTGCCTTAAACAAACCATTATTATTATTATTATTATTATTATTATTATTATTATTATTATTATTATTTACTTATTGTTTATTTTATTTTATTTAATAGACTGAGTTTGGGAGAATCGCTGTAAGCTTATGTTATGAACGTCATCATCCGTTAAATTGGTTAGGGTTTGCCTTAAATGGAGCGGAAATAGTTTTTAATCCATCAGCAACTGTAAGTAATTAGCAAAAATAAATTAATGCTTTGCTTATAATAATTTTTAAAAAATTTGAATAAAATTTAATAACTTTACTTTCATATTCTCATTATGCCATTAATTCTGAATGTTTTCTACAGGTAGGAGATTTAAATGAAATGATATGGACTATTGAAGCTAGAAGTGCAGCAATTGCAAATGGTTATTTTGTTTGTGCTTTAAATAGAGTGGGTACTGAAATATACGAACATGAATTCACAACTAGTGATGATGTCACCATACCACATGCTGATTCTGGGCATTTTTATGGTTCTAGTTATATTGCCGCACCTAATGGATCAAGATCACAGGTAAAAAAGTACCTATAAAATTTAATAGTAATAGTACCTACCACTTTATGATTATCAGTTTTAAGTTAACTCGAAACTTTGAGGAAGTTAGCGTCTAATAATACATTATTTACTAACACTACTTAAAATAACAAAAGAGTTAGTTATCAACGTAACAAAAATGTTTTGTTTGAGTGTTTGAGACTCTACGATACAATAAATAGCAAATTTTTGGTATTTTTGTAGCAGCTGAAACATTGGAAAAATATACCAATTATAATGTGCAAGGTGTACTTATATGTCAAAAATTTTCGAAAATGAAAAATTTCAATTTCTATTTATTTTATGTTATTACTTACTCAAATAACACAATTTACACATTTCATAATTATTTTGCTTTGTTAACAGATTATAAAATTTCTGAAAAAGTCCTAAACTTACGTATAGTTTATTTTTCTTCTGAGTCTATTAAATATACTTCTTAATGTTATAAGAAAAAAATCCGGTACAACCGGAAATAATATGTATAAAATCAATATACAAAATATGGCTACATTTGTTTCTTTTGACTTTTTCTTAATATCAACTGGTTGGTGATTAGATTGACTGAATGAAATCACATCTTTTCAGTTTTTCATGACAAAATATGAAACCTACCATGGAGATATACTATCTCAGAGAAAATATACATTAAGAGATTAATTCATACATATTACGTTTATACTGAAAATGCAAAATATATTTATTTTGAAAATATGCAGATATGGAACTATTTTAAAAAAATCCAAAATCCTTTGCGTTCTTTTTCCCGGTTACACTAATAAAAATTGCCTACTTAGTCGGACTAAACCCATTATTTTCCAAGTATAGCAAATCTGCGCTATGTTTACTTCAATGGATTCTAGGTCCAAATTGTGCATAATTAAGGAGAATTAATTCCGCAAACATTTGTCTGAGTATTAATAGTGCATCATGGATAAAACCAAAACAGGTAACTCTTCCATTATAATATTTAAATTATTAAAATAATTATACAGTATGTGTTTAACTCAATGGACTTTTTTGACATATTTAATATATGAAATAAATAGTTACTTATGTTTTACCAAGTTTAATATATTTTTTTGGTAGTATAGGTGTATCATCTTTAGGATGAATGATTGTTATTAAAACACTTGGAATACGCAGATGATTATTTATTACTTATTAATGGCTCAACAGCACACATGACAAACTTAACTTGTTGCCTTGGCTGGCTTGTCACTAGTGCCCTCTAGTGTATCTACGAAACGTAACATTCTAAGAACTTACATTACATATGCAACCTATAATACAAGTATGTCTTATATGTATTGCATATGACACATCTCCCTCTTCTACAGCTTTACTTAACCTACTTCACAAAATCTTCATATTTTGGCTTATTTACTACACGTCCACTTCTTGTCATTTTCACGTCACTGGTTTTTTCACACTTACTTTCTACCCTATCTGTAACATTTCTCTTATTCTCTACTTCACTGTCACCACTATTATCTAATCTATCTCTACAATATTTTTCTAAATCAGGGCTAACAATTGTTTGCATAGGGTTTTGAGACTTTTTCAAAAAATATGAATTTCTCCGTAAGATACTGCCAGTATTATCTTCAACAACATACGATCTCGGTTCAACACATTTTTCTATAACCCTACCCGGTACCCACTCTTTATTTCTCTGAATTACTACATTCTCACACTTCTCAAATGGATCTCTTTGTCTTGCTGTTCTGTCATAGAGTATTTTAGTTTTTTTTTTATTTACTGCCATTTCTCTACAATCAACTACTTTCGGTTTTAATTTATTATTAGCAATAGGCATGGTTGTGTTTAAAATTCTGGAATTTAGTGGCTCAGGAGGTGAGACGCTCAAGCCATATAATGGCATAACTCCATATTCTAGCAAATACTCTAAAATATCCCCTCCTAACTCGGTACTTTTCTTTAACATTGATTTGCAAATGCCCACCATTGCTTTTTGGATACCTTGGACTCGAGAACGTTAATTGCATATTAATGCTTTTTGCATAATTTTTAAACGCTAAGCTATTATAAGGATTATTGTCCGACATAAATTTCTTTGGATAACCATGAACTGAAAAGATTTCTTTTAAATGTTCAATAATTTCTTGCGTGGTTTTAGTTTTTAACTTTTTCAACTCTATCCACTTGCTATAATGATCAACAAGTACCAAATATAATGTTGCAAACCCCTCGGGGGAGGGGTATAGCAGTAACGTGTCCGAACGGAGGCCTTCGGGGCCGGCACTCGTAGCCCTACTAATGTAAGCCACTTTCTAGGGGTTATAAAGAAGGGCTCTAGGGCTCCTTAAAAATCTACGGTTAGTAACTTAAGATCCAACGTTAAAATAATGACGGAGCAAAAACTCAGCTAAAGTTTTAGAAATTTATTTCATTTTTCTTTCTATGACAGTGACACAATTTAAGCCTTGAAATCTGGAATTAAAGTAACTTCAAATCAAACTACTTTTAAGATTTTTTTTTGTACCGAAGGATCTCTACGTTATGTCTTGATGGTTTTCTCTTTTACTAGATATAAGTTAATGAAATGGGATCTGTACCTGCCGTATACGGCCGGTGTGCAGAATAAATAATAAAGCAACAAACAAGAATAACAAAACGAGAGGTACTTATCTGGAAATTCCACGTTCCGGTCCTCGGTGCACCCACTACTCGGTGGCTCGTCAAATTAGATTACAGTTAGATATTTATTTTGGTTCAGATGAACGTTTCACACAATTGTTCTATTCTTCATATATCTCCCGTACCGATGATATATGATTTTTAGCAAAGCATTAACATTTTATTTTTAAAGTTTTGTTTTTGAAATATTTTTATTGCACGAACTGTTCACCGCCACGGCTTCGTCGGGGTTCTCCCGGTTTTCGTCTCGCGCGTCCCCAGTTCTCACCCACAAAACTGTCCCGTTGACAAAATCCTTATCGCGGATCGGTCGCATTATTCTTACTTTGTAGTTACTTTGTAGTTGTTATCCTTTTAACATATTTTACTTTATACAGTGGCGTACGATTGCCACAAATACTCCCCCTTAAAAAAAGAATGATGCTTCTACAAGCATCGTTCCTTTTATCTATTAAGAAAAGTTATCTCCTATCACGTAAAATTCGTTAAGATCCTTCGTTAACAATCTCTGTTCTTTTAACATATAATCTCTTATCCTAATTAAATATCTATAAAATACGTACGCTGGTCTAAACTAAGCATATCGTTAAAACGGGTATAAACTTTTAATAGTTTAAATATGATAAAAATGTTAATTATTTCAAGTTCCGATTTCTACAAACTTCTTCCTTCCCTATGCTTTGTCCATCCGCATCTATCTACGTCTAGGGTGCGGTCTCGTCACTCATCGTTAAATTCCATATCTTCTCGTTTCCCCTGCGTATTTGCTTTGACACGATAGATAGGGAGCAAGGGTAAGGATAACATTTTCACAGGAAACGGCGAGCGAGGGGTAAGTCACGCCCAATTTTGGAAGAAAAAGGTAAGTTGGATGTACCACGGATTATGACTACAAATGTTTGAGATGTTTGGGTAGGATCTTCCATCCCTTTCTATATCAATATATTCCCTTAATTCTTGTTCGTTATATTATTATAGGGGTTTTAATTATCTAACTTACGAATATTATTTCTTAATACTACTATCGCTTATTTGCGTCCACATTTAATCATAATTTTCTTTGCTTAAACCTTTACGGTCCAGTGTCCCTGAGCATTCGGGTCCGGAATGCCGGGGTAGATATTTTGATTACTAGGTCCTTGTTGATCCGTCGCGGTCTCTTCTTTGGTCATGTCTATTTCGGACTTCGGCGTCCTAATAGTTTCCGACGTGAGGTTTCTTCGAGCAGTTTCGTGCATCAACCAAGTGGCTAGCGTATCCCATAGGCTAGCAAGTATTATAACTCCGCATCCTCGTGTCTTATAGATACCAAAAGCATTTAGACTCACTCCTAAACAATATCTTATTATTCGAAATATAAAATAAAATCCCATAATACCACTGGTGAATATGCCAATGTCGGTAAACCAACCCCATACTTCGTGAAAAGTTGACCTGGCCAATTTCTTCATTTCTTCTGCATCGAATAGTCCTAGGGTACTGTACCCTTGATTATCAGTATCTAGACCTGCCATTTTCCGGGTAATTATATTTTCGACTGCCTTCCTCTCGACCCCAAATATAAGGCTCTTTTGAACTTTACTAACTTCTTCCTGGGTATATAGCCCACTAGACCCCATAGGTTGGATAGGCGAAAATTTTAATTTTTGATCTTCATGTACTTCCAATATCTTCGGTGGGTCCTTCACTACTGGATGTGGCGCGAAACCAACCCAATTCCCGTCGATGTAATACACCGCTGGGGTAATAGGGTTACACGTAATCTGTTCCGCGTAACTCTGGATTATGTGAGTTTGAGGGGCCATAAACATTGATCTATTCTCTACCGTAATTGGTAGCTCCTGATAGCAATATTCCGTCCTTCTTAGTCTCACCACTTTAGGTTGGCATTGAATTACATACAATACTTCCCCGAGAATTCTTCCAACATATCCCAATTTATTGTGTAGTATAGATAGTACTGCGTTAGGTGATACTGGTGCTAAAAGCAGTCGGTTCCGCAATACTTCTCGATGTACTAGACATCGCCGGTAAACCGTGTCTATGTACAATTTATCCAATGCTCTCTTATAATTTTGTTCTATGTATAGGAATTTACTATTGACGTAGCTCATCAAGTCCGTATTTTCGGCAAGTAGCTTCATACTTGGATGTATAGTATTTGATGTTTTGACCTCCAACACAGTCAATTTTGGATGTTCGGTCTGCCATACCTGCTGCGAGCATAGTAATACTTCCTTCGTAAGGGTTAGAGTAAATAATTTGTCTCCTTCTTCAACAACAACGAACTTCTCTAGCCCTCTATTAGTAACAAGGCTCGCCCAACCGTCGTATATTAGACTTAGTCCACCTTCACAATTTGCAGATGAGATCTCCCAGGTAGTTTCGCCAAAAACAGTATCGATACAGTACTGCTGCAAAAACGGACAGGTATACCCTCCAATTAGGCTTAATTCATTGGTTTCTTGTTTCACTCTAGCAAGGTAGCTCTTTGTGGTTATTTTTATAGCTGCCGATATCACCACGTTATGCCACGTTCGCCCATTCTCATGGTAGGTTGACCCGCTACAAGTCCCATCATTAGTCAATGACCCTAACATCGTGATTGACGCCGACGTGGTACCATTCAGAACAATTTGTCCAATGTCTTGGTTATATATTCGCAGCATTCTATAGTGATGAATATATTGGCACTTTTCCGCTCCAATCTGTTCGACGTATTCAGCAATGCCTCCTGAAACTGCTGATGAATGACTATGCATTCCACAATAGTATATATGACGATTTACTTCCACTAGGCAAGTTTTGACCATTTGTAACTTTATATCATTCCTTTGGATAATTTTAACATTTATCATCTCGCTAGTGTAACCTGACTCCGGTTCTACGCACGGTGCGACATTATTTATAGAGATGGAAGAGATATTGATATGGGGGGTGTCACAATCATAAGCAATTAACGCACTGCCGCCTCGTAGACAGCACAGCAAACTAATTACGGACAACCAAAGCATTTTCACCTAGTTGAGGAGCGTCAATCTGGAAGTATAAAGATCTCTAAGATACAACTTTTGAAAAAGAATATTTATTCCTATTTATATTTTGTTTTTCTTTTCTTTTGTTTTCTCCCCCTTTTTCCTTTCACGTCCCTAACAATGTTATGAATTCATTCTCTCGGTATTCAATCATTTATGTAATCATCAGGATCATGGTAGACAAAACAAAAGAGTAATACGCTTATGGAATACTTGCTACATTTACAATATCCACGGGTATTGTTTTCATTGTCTCAATGAACTCAATAAACTAACTGACTGTTACTACATGTTGAAACGATAGCTGCCTGCATACACGCCTGTGCATATACGGTTTTCATTCATTACCTTTACCATCTCGCTCCTATCACAATCAGTTTACTTAGCTCATGAGAGAAGGAAAATTAGTTCTTATAGTTACATGTGAATTCATATCACAATACCTATTGAAGTCACACGTGAGTACTAACTAAAAGAACGACGACCAGCTTAGTGGCCGTATCGCGTTGGTGCACGTTTCTGCCTTGTAGACCTCCTAACGGGTCTAGGCTGATCAATTTCCCTAGCTATGGGTACATTCTCACGTGGGCCATTATAATTATACATCCAATCAGCCATTTGTGCTAACCTTAACGTGTTTTCTGCAATATCTTCGAGGTCTGATTCTTGATTAGGTTCTTGGGCGGGAGTATAAGGTTCATCTACCCCTACGGTGGCCTCTTGTACCTGTTCCAACCCCTCATTGACTTGATAGTCCCCGGGACGGTTCAAATTCCCTCTAAATAATTTTAACCTATTGGCGTGTACAATTTTATCCTTTCTTTTCCCTAATTCTCTTATTTTATAATTTACAAGTCCCTTCTTCTCTAATATTCTATATGGCCCTAACCACGGTTTCGCTAATTTTTTTGAAATTCCTATCTTGCTGGTAGGGTCATGTAAGTAAACCAAATCTCCTAGTTCAAAATTTCTATCTTTAGTCTTTTTGTTATATTGTCGCATCATATTGTCTGTCGTACGCGCCAGACTTTCCCTGACATGCATGAATACCTGATTTAATTTTGCCATTAATTCCGAAACATAATTTTCGCCACAATCATATTTTACTTTATTTGCTTTTATAAAATCGTCTAACGGCAATACGGGATCTCGGCCGTGAATAATAAAGTAAGGGCTATAACCGGTAGAACTGTGAATACTCGTACGATACGCAAATAATACTAATGGTACCCAATCGTCCCAGTCTTGTTGATTTTTAGATACATACTGCGACAGAATATCTTTGAATACTCGGTGACTCCGCTCGAGCATGCCGTTACACTGAGCGTGATAAGGTGTGGTCTGGATTTTTTCTATTTTTAGCAATTTACAAGTTTCTTTCATAAGCGTTGACAGGAAGTTTGACCCTCGGTCCGATAGCAACTGTTTTGGGGTACCGTGCCTTGTAATTATATTTTCAACAAACGCCCTAGCAATTGTGTCGGCTTTTTGGTCCGGCAAGGGTATTGCCTCGACGTATTTCGAAAAGTAATCTTGAAACGTTAACAAATATCTATTTCCCTTAAGAGTTGTAGTTAGTGGACCAACTATGTCTATAGAGGTCCGCTGAAACGGTTCAGTAACTTCTTGAAACCTTTTTAATGGTGCCGGTCTCAAATGTGGTGAGGTCTTTCGTTGGTTACACGGGTGACACTCAGCACAGTACTTGTTTATATCTTTTCGCATATCCGGCCAGTAAAAACGACTATTTATTAACGCGAAAGTTTTTGCTTGTCCGGGATGTCCAGCAAAAGGCAGCGCATGGTAATCGTGCAACGTTTTATTAATGAATGTTTCTGGTATTACTAGCTTATCTCTCCTATCACTCTCATCAGACTTAAATAGGATTTTGTCGTCATCTAAAAAGTACTTATGTTTTATCATCTCATCGCTTAACAACAGTCTTTCTACTATACCCTTACAAAATGAGTCTCGACCTTGTTCGCGTTTGACTACCTCTCTATCCCAAACGGGTATAAACTCTTTCTCAACATTTATATTGCACAGATTCTTATGATCCAATTCCAAACAATATATATTAATAACTATAGCTGTATTTTGAAACACACATTTGATCATAGGGAAAACGATATCCCAGTTCAAGTTATCTAGTCCACAGGCGATCTTTGGCATCGCCAGGTATTGGTCATGGTTAAGCAAACAATAATCCCTGAGGTATACCAAGCATTGCCACAACGTATTATATGATGGTTTGTGGTAGAACTTACTCTTAGTGATTAGATAGTGGATATTATTATCTGGTAGATTTAAGGTAGCTACTTCGCCCAATTGTCTCCCCTGCTCCTTTAGGGCGGTTATTAACCCATAACGTTTCCTAAACTCTAAGGCGATCCCCTGACTCATAACAAAATCGGTTGACACACAGTGAGCTAAGGAAAATTTTTCCGGAGCATCGAACAAATCTCCTACCAACACTCTTACATTGGGGTTAGAAACGATATCCCCTTTATCAATTTTACTCATAAATACCTCATAGTTAGTTTCATTTTTAATACTGTACGTTCTACTCAATGCATCAGCATTCCCTTGTTTTTTTCCGGGTCTATATTTCACTTCGAAATCATATTCTGATAGAAGCATTGACCATCTTGCCAATCTAGAGTTACAATCTTTTAAGGACAAGAGCCATTTTAACGACCTATGATCTGTTATGACCGTAAATTTTTTTCCGTAAAGGTAGCAACGATACTGTTTGACCCCATATACGACTGCAAGGCATTCTAGTTCCGTAACTGTGTAGTTCCTCTCGGCCTTATTCAATTTACGACTGGCGTACGCTATCGGCCTCTCGAAACCGCCCTTAATTTGGCTTAAAATCGCGGCCAAACCTACCCTACTAGCATCAGTAGATAGGATAAATGGCTCGTTGAAGTCTGGATAAATCAACACTGAATCTGACGTAAGGGAAAACTTTAATTTATTTATAGCGTCCTGACATTTGGAGTCAATTTTAAATTCTACATCTTTTCTCGTTAAAGTTATTAAAGGATTCGCAATATCAGAAAAATTTGGAATGAACTTCCGGTACCACCCAACAAGTCCTAAAAACCCCCTAACTTCGCGTACTGTTCTTGGTACTGGGTAATTTACGATACATTCAATCTTCCCCGGATCCGGTTTAATGCCCGTTCGTGTTATCAGGTGGCCTAAATATTTTATTTCTGATGTTAAAAATTTGCACTTGCTAGGCTTCAACTTAATATTTGCGTCCCGCAAACGTTCAAATACTCTTGCCAACTTTTGTATATGGTCCTCTACGCCCCCTGAACTAAAAACCAAAATATCGTCCAGATATGCCATGCAGACTTCTGGTGCTAACCCTGCTAAAATTAAATTTATCGCCCTTTGGAACGTACTTGGCGCGTTTACTAGCCCGAAAGGCATCGCATTAAATTCATAGTGTTGCCCTAGTGTGCAAAAAGCTGTCAGTTCTTTATCGGATTCCTCCACCTCGATCTGATGATAGGCTGCGGTAACATCGAATAAACTAAAAAACGTTGAATTCCCGAAATGTTCTAAGGTCTCCTGAAGGTTTGGTAAAGGATAGAAATCCCTCTTAGTAACCGCGTTCAACCCTCGGTAATCTATGCACATACGCATTTTTTCATCCCCATTTGGCAATTTCTTTGTTACTATCACCACCGGCGCTGACCAAGGAGAGCTACTATGTTTGATCACCGTCTTCAATAGCCTGTCAATCTCTTCTTGTAGCTTTGGTCGCAAATAGAATGGTACCCGATACGGCGCTTTCGCAATCGGCGGTACATTCTCGGTAATAATCTTATGCTTTACTTTCGTGGTTCTGGTTAACACGTCCCCATCATCACAAAATATATCGCTATAGTGAGACAAAAATTCATTGAGAAGTTGTTGACTACGCTCATCTAAATGTGACACATCGAATTCACCATAAAAATCTACTTCCGACTTCATTATAGTATTTATTACTCCATCTACCCTATCTGCGTTACTCTGCGTCCCTGAATTTATTTTAAAATTATTTGTAACCGTCCCCACAATCTGATTCTTTTTTATCATCACCTCAAATTGATTTGTATTTACAAGTCGCGCTATAACCACCTTATCCGCATTTCTAACCAGTGAGGAAGCTACTGTAACCCCATTCGTACCTGTCTCGCGTGGTTCTATCAGCACTAAGTCACCCGGTACAGTTTTATTTGGTTTGCATTCTATAAAGATTTCACACCTAGGTGAAACCATAATATCCTCCAAAGAACACAGTTCACCCTGTTTAGGTTTTTGAATTTCATATACTTCATCTATTTTACACCCGGTAGTCCCTTTTCCCCCGGTATTATTCATCACCGTCGATTTTTCCCTATTAGCTTCAATCTCATGAGCTCCACTATTACTATTTCTTTCTACTATTTCATTCCTTAATTGGTTTTGTTTATTTATTATTTCAGATATTTCAGTTCATTTTTACTCTTGACTTGATTCCTTTTTATGTTATGCCCTAATATACCGTTATCTGTAACTTTATGACTAACCCCTGTATCTCTTGATTTTAGTAGGTCATCTTATTCTTATCTTATTTTCCCTGTATACACCTTATCATCACTACTCTCAGTTTTACTTCCAGTTTTACTTTTACTTTCGCCTGAACTGGCAGCTTTTTGATCAACCCCCGTATCACTCGATTTTGGTAGGTCATCTTTTATATCCCATATGTATATTTCATTATTTTTACTTTCATTTTTACTTTTATTTTTGCCTGAACTGGCAACTTTTTGATCAACCCCCGTATCACTCGAGTTTGGTAGGTCATCTTTTATATCCCCTATATATATTTTATTATTTTTACTTTCATTTTTACTTTTATTTTTGCCTGAACTGGCAACTTTTTGATCAACCCCCGTATCACTCGATTTTGGTAGGTCATCTTTTAAGTCCCCTGTATGTATTTGATTATTTTTCCAATTACAAACTCTCGGTTTGGTTTTCCGCGCTTTAGGTTGTCCGGCCGGGCTTGAACGGCACCTATTAAATTTCATCTCATCCTCACTATCGTCACTAACATCACCGTATGTGTCAACTTTAATGTCGGGGTACAGGGTAGCGTGTATCCCACTTAAAACCTCATTTCTCCTGCCGTCCTCATACCTTTTAAGTCTGGGAATCATTTCTCCCTCTTGAATGTGATGGTACATTATTATGCACCCTGTATACAAATGACTTGCAAAATCCACAGTTAGACTCCAAATATTTGTCGCGCTATACCGAAACCGCAAGAGAGCCTTAATTTTTCTGAAGGAACTCGCGTTTATAGTTAGTATGTGCTTTGTTGCTTTCAGCAACACACAGATCAACATTATACAGAAATAATATACATTTGTCTGAAAAATTTTCAGGTTTTCTTCAAATTTTTCAATTTTTTCTATCTTTGTTAACCTATGACAACAAAACCCGTTTTTTTTCACTTTCATCATCATTTTTTATATTTTCACCTCGTTCCTCACACATATCAGTATTTAATAGATCATTTCGGTCATAAATTGTCACTTCGGACCCCCCTATTTTTAAAATATTCTTATCATAACAAATAATAGCTTTATTTGCTGACAAAAAGTCTCGCCCTAATATACCTTGAGCGTCAATTGGTAAGTTTTCGTCACAAATTATTACATTAAAAGTACACCCATCTATCAATTTTCCTAAGCTAAAATCTAAATTTGCTGTACCGACAATTGGTACCGTGTGGCCTGTAACAGCTGTTAAATTTTTATTTTCAATACCTTCTAAATTTAATAAATTTTTAATATCGGAACATGCCTCTTGACATACCAATGTTACGGCGGACCCTGTGTCTAACAGAAATGTTAGCCATTCACCATTTACTAGAAGTGTGACCCAACTCGGATCTCGATTTTCATATAAATTTAATGTGGGGATTTGTAAAGATTTTGGTTTTCGTGTTTGTGACTTTTCATGAAAATTTCTATTTACTGTTGTGATTGATATCTCCCTTCCCGTCGAGGTGTAAACGGAGGGACTTGGTAGTTTAAAAACCCGTCTGAATTCTCGTTTCGTTCGATATTATTTACTTGATTATCCCCTGGATACTCTGCGTTGTCTCTGTCACGTGACGTTCGAGGGTGATTTTGAAAACTATAATTATTATTTGTATTTGTAGCATTTCTATTTTTTTTCCAACAGTCAGCTTCCAAATGCCCCTTTCTATTGCAAAACGTACAGCTTTTAAAAATTCTGTGTCCTTGTGACATAGTTTGCGCTTCATTTACCCTAGTGGGTGGCTGGTTTGTTGTGGCTCTATTTATGGCTCTGTTATTTTTCAACCAGCAATTTTCTTCTGTATGATTTACCTTGTGACAAAAATTACATGTAACCTTTTTACCCTTAAACCAACAATCCGCTGCGGCGTGGTTAGTTTTTCGACATATTGAACAGAAAGTTCGGTTCGTTTCAGCTTGAAATACTGGTGCTATTTTATTTCGAGATTTTAACGTTAGTTGGTTTAATTCTTCAAAATTTGCAATTTGTACTGCTTTTTCTATGTTTAAATCTGTCTCTCGCATAAAAACTGTTCCTACTTTTTCTATAATTTCCCTTTTTAACCCGATTTTAAACTGGTTTAATACTAATTGATTGCATTTTTTTCTAACCCGGGAGCTTCGCCTGCTGCCGCGTTTTCTAGGTCTTCCTCACTGATTTTTCTACCTAATAATTTTACACGCGTCGCGAAATTTACCACTGTTTCGTCAAATCGTTGGTAACATCGCCCTAAATCTATCAAAGCTTGCCCCGGTATTTTAATAGGTGAAAATTGCGTAATAAATCTATTTTTAAAATCTGTGTAGTTTAATGAATCCAATTTTTTATCAGATCTGAAAAAATTATACGCCTCGCCTGTTAGCCTATATTTAATTAAATCTAGCGTGGTTTCTTCACTCCAGTTATCTAATTTTGACCTTTTTTCAAATTTTTCAAAGTAATTTCTAACCTCTTTTCCAGAAAAAGCCTCCACCGTATTTGCGACCATGCCTAATGACATAAATGGTTGCATAGTGGGAGGAATTGCCTCCCCTTCAGTATCTGGCGGATTTACCATTTTTTTCACTTTTTTTCTGACCTAGTAGTGACTTACAAAAGAAAATAATTGACTTTCCCTATCTATTACAACTTCCTACAAATTACAATAGTAAGAAAAATCCCACCGCTGCCACCAATTTGTTGCAAACCCCTCGGGGGAGGGGTATAGCAGTAACGTGTCCGAACGGAGGCCTTCGGGGCCGGCACTCGTAGCCCTACTAATGTAAGCCACTTTCTAGGGGTTATAAAGAAGGGCTCTAGGGCTCCTTAAAAATCTACGGTTAGTAACTTAAGATCCAACGTTAAAATAATGACGGAGCAAAAACTCAGCTAAAGTTTTAGAAATTTATTTCATTTTTCTTTCTATGACAGTGACACAATTTAAGCCTTGAAATCTGGAATTAAAGTAACTTCAAATCAAACTACTTTTAAGATTTTTTTTTGTACCGAAGGATCTCTACGTTATGTCTTGATGGTTTTCTCTTTTACTAGATATAAGTTAATGAAATGGGATCTGTACCTGCCGTATACGGCCGGTGTGCAGAATAAATAATAAAGCAACAAACAAGAATAACAAAACGAGAGGTACTTATCTGGAAATTCCACGTTCCGGTCCTCGGTGCACCCACTACTCGGTGGCTCGTCAAATTAGATTACAGTTAGATATTTATTTTGGTTCAGATGAACGTTTCACACAATTGTTCTATTCTTCATATATCTCCCGTACCGATGATATATGATTTTTAGCAAAGCATTAACATTTTATTTTTAAAGTTTTGTTTTTAAAATATTTTTATTGCACGAACTGTTCACCGCCACGGCTTCGTCGGGGTTCTCCCGGTTTTCGTCTCGCGCGTCCCCAGTTCTCACCCACAAAACTGTCCCGTTGACAAAATCCTTATCGCGGATCGGTCGCATTATTCTTACTTTGTAGTTACTTTGTAGTTGTTATCCTTTTAACATATTTTACTTTATACAGTGGCGTACGATTGCCACAATAACACTCCTTTAGATTCTAAAATATCAAATGGCAAGGTAGGAATTTCATGCGTTATTAAATTTTCTTTCACATTAGACTTTGAAAACTTTTCACAGATTTTACATTTACTAATAAATCTCTCAATATCACATGAGATTCCTGGCCAATACAATATGTTTCTTGCCCTCGTTTTTGTTTTTTCAATCCCAAAATGTCCCCTATGAAGTTGGTTTAACATATGATTTCTTAGTTTATCTGGTATAAAAATTTTATTGTTATTGAATATCATTCCATTTTTTACATACAAATCATTCTTTAACTTCCAGTAATGGTTCACTTCTGTGCTAACCTGTATTTTACTATCAGGCCAACCCAAAATACAATATTCTCTTACTTGTCTCAAAACTAAATCATTGTTTGTTTCTATTTTTATGTCTTTTAGTCTTTCGTCTGTAACTGGTAATTCGACATCTAAACAGTGTATTATTTCTTTCATATCAATATCATTTTCAACTTTATGTTTAATATAATCTCGTGATAATAAATCCGCAATGAACATTAATTTTCCCGGCAAATATTCAATTCTAAAATTGTACTTAATATTTTTTAATCTAAGCCTTTGCAATCTAAATGAAATTTTACTAATATCCTTATTTTGTATACCCATTAAAGGTTTATGATCTGAATGAATGACCACAGCTTTCACATAAACAAACTGATAAAATTTACTCAAACTAAATGTGATTGCTAAGTATTCTTTCTCAATTTGTGACCATTTCTTTTCACTCTGTGAGTGATCTAGAACAACACGCTACTGGTTTACCTTCTTGCAAGAGGCATCCTCCTATCCCATTTTGACTCGCATCGGTCTGTATAGCTCTCTAAATTTGGATCAAATATCTTTAATGACTCTATATTAGCTATGACATTTTTCGACTTACTAAATGCAACTGAATGTTCAACAGTCCACAGAAATTCATTTTCTTTTTTAATTAAATTTCTAAGAGATGACTGGCTCAGACAAAACCGGTATATATTTAATTAGATAATTGACTAATCCCAGTACTCTTAATAACTCTTTTTTATTTTTAGGCTCTTCAAGCGCTAATATTGCTTCAACGTACTCTGGATTAGGTTTGATTCCTTGATCACTTATCACTTGCCCCAAATAATTAACGGAACCTACTTTGTACTGTAATTTCTCCCTATTAAACCGTATATTAAATTTCTTCGCTCTTTCTAACATTTGTTTCATCACTTCGTCATGCTCTCTTTCGCCTTCTCCTTCTACTATCAGATCGTCAAAATATATCCCAATATTTAAGTCACCGAATATTTTCTCGTTATACCTTTGAAACGCCTCTGGACTCGTACATAACCCAAAAAGTTTCAAGAATTTATACTTCCCAAATGGTGTAATGAACGTACACAATTCAGTGCTCTTCTCGTCCAACGTAATGTGATAAAAACCATATCTTATATCTAAAACACAGAATACGTTTTTATTTCGTAATTTCATCCCTATTTCCTCACTTGTAGGAATTGGATATTGTTCTAGGCACACATTTTGATTTAAGTACATCGGATCGAGACATATCCTAAGATTACCATTAGGTTTCTCAACTATCACAATGTTATTGACCCATTCTGTTGATCCCTCAACTTTTTTAATTATTTGTCTTTCTTCCAAGTTATTTAATGTTTTTTCTAATTTCAATTTTATTTTGTCAGGTACCCTTCTACAAGAGCTTGTTACTGGCACATAATTACTTTTTAATTTAATTTTATACTCTATAGGAATCCTTCCTAAGCTCTCAAATAGCTCAATATTTTTTACAATTAATTATTTTTTATTTATTTGCTTTTATCATGATTAGAGAATATTATTTAGGTATTATGCAAATCACAACGTACACACTTTTTATTTATTATGAAAATACCTACTTTCTGTATATTGTTGCCCTAATCTGGGCACGCTAATATACTAGTTAGGTAAATACTTTAAAACACTTATTATTGGAGAACCAATCAAAACAACTACTCTCCTAGCTAATACTGACGAAGTATTGAATTACATGATAGGATTCTTAGCATTTTAAAGAAAAAAATATTGAAAATACTTAAATCATTTATTTACATTTAGTCATTCACGCTTTTTTTATTTAATATGAAATTATCTACTTTCTGTATATTGGTACCTTAACCGGGTCACGCTAATATACTACTTAGGAAAACACTTTAAAACACTCATTATTGGAAAACCAATCAAAACAACTACTCTTCTAGCTAATACTGACGAAGTATTGAATTACATGATAGGATTCCTGGGATTTTAAGGCAAAAAGAAATATATTGAAAATACTCAAATTATTTATTGAAATTCAGTCATTCACAACAATTATTATTGAACCTTACATTCTATTTCAACTCTAGAAAAGTTGTACAAGTTTTTTCGAACTCGTTAGTTCTCATCAGTAGAGTATAGAAACATTCATTCATTATTTACAAGCCTATTCTTGATTTATTTTTTACAATTAATTATTTTTTATTTATTTGCTTTTATCATGATTAGAGAATATTATTTAGGTATTATGCAAATCACAACGTACACACTTTTTATTTATTATGAAAATACCTACTTTCTGTATATTGTTGCCCTAATCTGGGCACGCTAATATACTAGTTAGGTAAATACTTTAAAACACTTATTATTGGAGAACCAATCAAAACAACTACTCTCCTAGCTAATACTGACGAAGTATTGAATTACATGATAGGATTCTTAGCATTTTAAAGAAAAAAATATTGAATATACTTAAATCATTTATTTACATTTAGTCATTCACACTTTTTTTATTTAATATGAAATTATCTACTTTCTGTATATTGGTACCTTAACCGGGTCACGCTAATATACTACTTAGGAAAACACTTTAAAACACTCATTATTGGAAAACCAATCAAAACAACTACTCTTCTAGCTAATACTGACGAAGTATTGAATTACATGATAGGATTCCTGGGATTTTAAGGCAAAAAAAATATATTGAAAATACTCAAATTATTTATTGAAATTCAGTCATTCACAACAATTATTATTGAACCTTACATTCTATTTCAACTCTAGAAAAGTTGTACAAGTTTTTTCGAACTCGTTAGTTCTCATCTGTAGAGTATAGAAACATTCATTCATTATTTACAAGCCTATTCTTGATTTATTTTTTACAATTAATTATTTTTTATTTATTTGCTTTTATCATGATTAGAGAATATTATTTAGGTATTATGCAAATCACAACGTACACACTTTTTATTTATTATGAAAATACCTACTTTCTGTATATTGTTGCCCTAATCTGGGCACGCTAATATACTAGTTAGGTAAATACTTTAAAACACTTATTATTGGAGAACCAATCAAAACAACTACTCTCCTAGCTAATACTGACGAAGTATTGAATTACATGATAGGATTCTTAGCATTTTAAAGAAAAAAATATTGAAAATACTTAAATCATTTATTTACATTTAGTCATTCACACTTTTTTTATTTAATATGAAATTATCTACTTTCTGTATATTGGTACCTTAACCGGGTCACGCTAATATACTACTTAGGAAAACACTTTAAAACACTCATTATTGGAAAACCAATCAAAACAACTACTCTTCTAGCTAATACTGACGAAGTATTGAATTACATGATAGGATTCCTGGGATTTTAAGGCAAAAAAAATATATTGAAAATACTCAAATTATTTATTGAAATTCAGTCATTCACAACAATTATTATTGAACCTTACATTCTATTTCAACTCTAGAAAAGTTGTACAAGTTTTTTCGAACTCGTTAGTTCTCATCAGTAGAGTATAGAAACATTCATTCATTTTTTACAAGCCTATTCTTGATTTATTTTTTACAATTAATTATTTTTTATTTATTTGCTTTTATCATGATTAGAGAATATTATTTAGGTATTATGCAAATCACAACGTACACACTTTTTATTTATTATGAAAATACCTACTTTCTGTATATTGTTGCCCTAATCTGGGCACGCTAATATACTAGTTAGGTAAATACTTTAAAACACTTATTATTGGAGAACCAATCAAAACAACTACTCTCCTAGCTAATACTGACGAAGTATTGAATTACATGATAGGATTCTTAGCATTTTAAAGAAAAAAATATTGAATATACTTAAATCATTTATTTACATTTAGTCATTCACACTTTTTTTATTTAATATGAAATTATCTACTTTCTGTATATTGGTACCTTAACCGGGTCACGCTAATATACTACTTAGGAAAACACTTTAAAACACTCATTATTGGAAAACCAATCAAAACAACTACTCTTCTAGCTAATACTGACGAAGTATTGAATTACATGATAGGATTCCTGGGATTTTAAGGCAAAAAAAATATATTGAAAATACTCAAATTATTTATTGAAATTCAGTCATTCACAACAATTATTATTGAACCTTACATTCTATTTCAACTCTAGAAAAGTTGTACAAGTTTTTTCGAACTCGTTAGTTCTCATCAGTAGAGTATAGAAACATTCATTCATTATTTACAAGCCTATTCTTGATTTATTTTTTACAATTAATTATTTTTTATTTATTTGCTTTTATCATGATTAGAGAATATTATTTAGGTATTATGCAAATCACAACGTACACACTTTTTATTTATTATGAAAATACCTACTTTCTGTATATTGTTGCCCTAATCTGGGCACGCTAATATACTAGTTAGGTAAATACTTTAAAACACTTATTATTGGAGAACCAATCAAAACAACTACTCTCCTAGCTAATACTGACGAAGTATTGAATTACATGATAGGATTCTTAGCATTTTAAAGAAAAAAATATTGAAAATACTTAAATCATTTATTTACATTTAGTCATTCACACTTTTTTTATTTAATATGAAATTATCTACTTTCTGTATATTGGTACCTTAACCGGGTCACGCTAATATACTACTTAGGAAAACACTTTAAAACACTCATTATTGGAAAACCAATCAAAACAACTACTCTTCTAGCTAATACTGACGAAGTATTGAATTACATGATAGGATTCCTGGGATTTTAAGGCAAAAAAAAATATATTGAAAATACTCAAATTATTTATTGAAATTCAGTCATTCACAACAATTATTATTGAACCTTACATTCTATTTCAACTCTAGAAAAGTTGTACAAGTTTTTTCGAACTCGTTAGTTCTCATCAGTAGAGTATAGAAACATTCATTCATTATTTACAAGCCTATTCTTGATTTATTTTTTACAATTAATTATTTTTTATTTATTTGCTTTTATCATGATTAGAGAATATTATTTAGGTATTATGCAAATCACAACGTACACACTTTTTATTTATTATGAAAATACCTACTTTCTGTATATTGTTGCCCTAATCTGGGCACGCTAAAAAAAGTGTGAATGACTAAATGTAAATAAATGATTTAAGTATTTTCAATATTTTTTTCTTTAAAATGCTAAGAATCCTATCATGTAATTCAATACTTCGTCAGTATTAGCTAGGAGAGCAGTTGTTTTGATTGGTTCTCCAATAATAAGTGTTTTAAAGTATTTACCTAACTAGTATATTAGCGTGCCCAGATTAGGGCAACAATATACAGAAAGTAGGTATTTTCATAATAAATAAAAAGTGTGTACGTTGTGATTTGCATAATACCTAAATAATATTCTCTAGCTCAATATTTTTATCAACAAATTCTTTAGCAGACCTGTCATTAACTTGTATACTATTTTTATTAGTATTAATTTCATCTATCTGCATATTTTCTCTTTTTATTAACCCGAATTTACTACATGCATTTAAACCTAAAATTGGTGTACTTTCTATATTAACTACATAAAACTTAATAGTGAACTGTCTTTCACCTAATTGTCCTTTTAATTTTATACACTCTAATGTGTCTACTGTGTTATTACTGTACGTCTTTATTAATTTATTGGTTTTTTGTATTTCGTTCTTTTTATTCAGTCTCAGAACCCATTCTAACGGTAAAACATTACATTACGCTCCTGTGTCTAACTTAAATTTAAAAGGCACATTTTCAGTTTTTACAATTTGTGTCCACCCTGTGGCAACTCCAATAGAATTTACATTTAAATATTCTATGTACAAATTATCATCAATTTCTACCTCATGCAAATTTTTACTGTTGCCTTTATTAGAATTATTTGGCTTATTATCTTTATTAAATTTACTATCTTTATTAGATTTACAGCCTATTTTAAAATAATCCACATAAATTACATTTTTTCCATATGCGAAGCACTGACCTTTAACATGTTTTCGCCCACATTTGAAACAATCATACACACTACCTTGTACCTTATTCTTTCCTTTTCTTAAGACATCAACGGCTTTATCTTGTTCACCATGTAAACCTTTGATCTGCATTCTTGTCGCTTCGGCTGCTCTACAACTCTTAATCGTCATATCCAGGTCCAACTTGCTTGTTCTTAACAACCTTTCTTAGAGTTGTACATCTTGTATTCCCAATATAATTCTGTCTCGTATTAAAGAGTTTTCTTATTTTCAAAATTACAATGCCAACGTTTTTAAATTCTTTATGAAATTGTCAAAATCTTCTTCCGGTAACTGCGTCCTTGTAAAACATTTAAATCTATTATATGTTTCCGCTGATCTAGGCTCACAATATGCATCAAAAGCTTTTGTAACTTCGTCATACTTCTCACGATCTTCATCGTTCATTTCAAATAAATGTGTTAAATACGCTTCTTCACCAGCAACATTTAGAAAAATCGCTATTTTCCTATCATCTTTTTCTTTATTTAAAGACGATGCTATATGGATATTAAATGCTTGCTTGAACTTTTTATAGTTTTCGGCTACGTTCAAGTCAAACACAAGGGACGCCGGTGATTTTAGGTTATTCATTATTTTAATAATTTCCTTTCAGTTTCTGACTTAAATATTCTTAGGAATTCTTACACCATTAACATCTGACACCATGAATCATCTTTAGGATGAATGATTGTTATTGAAACACTTGGAATACACAGCTGATTATTTATTGCTTATTAATGGCTCAACAGCACACATTACAAACTTAACTTGTTGCCTTGGCTGGCTTGTCACTAGTGATGGGCGATATATCACGAACTGTGATTTAATCACTGATATTAAGAAATCACAGGTAACGACTGTTAGTAAAATTGACAGAAAAGCGTGACGTGATCACGACTTTCCTTCCGTATTTCGTTCCCTTGCCGTGGTTCAACCAAGACCAATATTATAATAATTAACAATTTCTCCCGTACGTCGTATTATGAAAGTCGTGATCACATCACGTTTTAAATTCACTGATATAAGAAAATCACAGTAACGATTTACGTTGTGATTGAAAAATCACGATATCGCCCATCACTACTTGTCACTAGTGCCCTCTAGTGTATCTACTAAACATAATATTCTAAAAAGTTACATTACATATGCAACCTATAATACAAGTATGTCTTATATGTATTGCATATGACACAATAGGTAGGTTACCAACTTTCGATAGGTTTCGGTTCTTTCAACGTTTGGGGACAATAGTTTTCTATACAACTGTGTATCACTAAGTGATACTTATTCCTACAAAATTTTATAATTTCAGGTTTGGCAAATTAAGTGCAGCGTCGAATTGTTCTAAGTGATGAGACTAGGAAAAATAACGATATGGACGTGATATACAGGGTGTAATTAGTTTCATGTCATTAAAAAAAAACTGGCGGTGGGGAACGAACAAACTAACAAAAAACCTTATATAACATGATGTCTAAAGCCCGTAGTTTTAGAAAAAAAATCCGAAAATTTTAAGTAATATTGTTTAAGAACTGCTGGAATGTTGGGATAGGCTTTTATCTTCGCGTATGTCGGCGCCTCTAACCATCAAATACGCTAACACGGCTCTGTCAAAGTGTCGCGCTCCTTTGTTAGAGACCACGCGTCGGCGAGGACACAAGTTGATAATCATCACACTTATTTATGGCTTTTTAAAAGTAGGTAAGGTAAGGTCTTTACGGTGCGGTAAAGGTGAAAGCCGACGGCGTTTTCTGAGTGCTTAGTAGATCTGAAGAAAACTATACTCTCCCTTGTGCAATATTTTAATTTCTGTGGGCACTTCGTTAAGTACATACGTTCAAATCGTTCGTTGTTTTTGTATGTTGCTTTTTGAATTTTGCGCCACGTATTTACAGTTAAGATTTATTTTATTGACTTACCGTTCAAGTTGTTAAGTTCTTGATTACGTACAGACACTACTTACTTGTTCGTTCTTTTTGTGTTGCTTTTTGGATTTTGGACCAAGTTTTTATTTTTATTATCTTTATTGACAACTTTAGTTGATAGTTTAGTGTGGTATTTTAAAAAGGCAGATTTTGAACGCTATGAGAGATTACACTTACCCAGAGCTTGCGGATATACACTTGATGTGTGGAGAATGTCATGGAAATGCAGCTACTGCGGAACAGCTTTATCGTTTAAGATTCCCTAATCGACGTCATCTTTGTGCACGTACATTTGTAAGCATTGCTCAGCGTCTTCGGGAAACAGGTCGTCTCGATGGACATGGAGAAGAACGAGGTCCGCAACGCGAAGACAGGGTAATTGAAGCTGAGGTTCGAGTTTTGGAACTCGTAGAAGAGGATTCAACTTAAGCACCCGCGATATCGCGAACCGTGTGGGAGTATCCCATTTTATGGTGTGGAGGACTTTAAGAGATATAAACTTACACCTCCCATCACTATCAACGTGTCTAAGCTCTAGAACCTCAAGATTATACAGGGCGAATGGAATTTTGTAGGTGGATTTTGAGAATGCACGCGGCAAATGAGGGTTTTTTAAACTTTCTCTGTTTCTCCGATGAGTCGTGTTTTACCAGGAGTGAACACTCCACTCCTAATTTTAAAAATATGCACTATTGGACAGACGAGAATGTAATAAGAAGGGCGCATTTTTAACGACGGTTCAGCGTTAATTTGTGGGCAGGAATTTGCGGTAATGAAATAATTGGACCTATATAATTACCCGCTAGATTAAATGGTGATGTATACTTAAACTTTTTACAATAAACATTGCCAAATTTGTTGGAATATGTACCTTTGGAAAGGCCCAGAAGAATGTGGCATATACATGATGGCGCGCCAGTACATTTTAGTCTGGCTGTTCGAAATTTTTTAAACAGGGAGTTTCCTCAACGATGGATTGGGCGTGGTGGACCAGTACCATGGCCTGCTAGGTCACCCGACTTAAATCCGATGGATTTTTATTTTTGGGGTCATCTTAAATCTCTGGTTTACCGTGATCCAATTGACATTTTGGAACAATTGTAGCAAACGTATTTTAATGTCCATAGAAACCATAAAAAATAATCCTAATTTACCAAATGTATTGAACGGAGCGCGTATATCCTTAGTTCGACGTGCCGAAAAGTGTATTGATGCAGACGGAGGCCATTTCGAACAATTTATGTAAATCAGCAATAATTTATTGGTAAGTTCTAGATTTATCGAATATTTAGTTTTCGATACCTGATTGGCAATTCGTTAAATAAATCAGATTTTTTCCTTTAAAATACACATAATTGTTTTCTGTTATCGTATTTCAGACGTCTAACTCTTTATTTCCCAATGTCATGCAGTAATTACTCATTTCTTAAGCTTTTAACATTTAGGTTACAAATGTTAATAAACCACATTTAAATCTGATAAATTATAAACAACAATAAAAGCCCCCATATTTTATTCTAAATTAAAAAACACACTTATAAAGAAATGCTGTGTTTAAAGCTCTACGCCCATCATTTGCTTGCAGTTCTGCAAAAAGAGATAACGAATTATTTACATTTTTATAATTGGTTCTGTTAAGGCGGTCATCAAAGGTGCCGCCCTTCTTTGCTTTGAAACCGCTGCCCGAGCGGGCCGGCAAGAACGAGTCGATCGGTAATCTTTGCCCTTTTTTATGACAATTTAAAAGTTGTACAATTGGGAACTACGCGTCCATTGACCCAGAAAGGCAGTGGTTCTCAAATGTTTCTTACCCTAGTATTCAAATTGTTAACCTAGGTTAGTTTTTTCAAAGTGCCCCTAGAGGAAAAAGTCATAAAGGTTTTTTGTTCGTCTAGTCGGTCCCCATTACCAGTTTTTTTAATGCCATGAAACTAATTATACCTTGTATTTATGTATATGCGTACACTTCGTAAATACATGCATTGTGCAGTAATTCCATCGTTTCTCCCACTGATTTATTGAAAGTGTTGATGTGTAAAATATATACGCTTGTAGAGAGTCATCGCAAATACGTACTTTGTGCAGTACATCGTATCTTCCAATGATTTGTTGAAATTTTTGATGTATAAGATGCGTACCCTTGGAGAAACCTATCGTAAATACGTGCAATGTGCAGTACTTCCATCGTCTCTCCCAGTGATTTGTTGAAAGTATTGATGTATAAGATATGTAAACTTGTAGAGAGCCATCGAAAATACATATTTTGTTGAGTACTTTGTACAGTTTTTAAATCGCATCTTCATCAACAGTGATTTGTTGAAATTGTTAATGTATTTGATGTATAAGATTGTACACTTCGAGAGACCTATCGTAAATACGTGCATTGTGCAGTGTCTTCCAGTGCTGTCCCTGAACTAATTGAGTTATTCGGATTTTGCGACATCAGCGATCTTTTAGAGCTTGGTGGGGGGAGGGGGGCGGGATCATTGGTCAGTGAATTGAGGTTTTCGTCATCTGGTTATTTATGAACCGCTTTTTCAAATATCTCGGCTTCTGTTGAGGCTACATAAAAACAAATGCGGCGTATTAAAGGGCGTAGAAATGCACGTGTTTTATGTACTATACATTTTTTTCGTAGGACTGATAGGTTTTTGTTATATTAATATTTAATTTTAGAGCATAACTAACCCTATTTGTTAAGTTGGCAGCAATAAAACCAGGTAGTGGGAGACAAGGAACAGTGAACGACTTATGGGGCACTTGGCTTTCTATTCTCCGCATGTTCAGATGCATACCGAGATTGTAAAGTAATCGTGTGAGAATTATATAGTGAATTTTTTTTGTACTATTTTTTCCAGTCAGCGAACATCGATAGGATTGTTCAGTTAGTGATTCTAATAGAAAATTGTATATTATACATATATTATGTATATGGATTTTCCGATGCGTTGAGTCGGAAAATACCTTGGAAAATACAAATGCGTTTTTTTACAGTAATGAAAATGGTTCTAAAGCAAAGTAAAAAAAACAGTTTGGCTATCTATAGGCATGGCAAATATAACTGGCACGTGAAAAACTGAAAAATATTCGACCTTATTTTGGTAATCCTAACATTTTGTCAGATGACAGTCTGCATTATAACAATAGCTTAAAATACAATCTGGCTATAATGAGAGATCACCAAAGCCTTGCCAAACTAGTCTAAGGTTGTCGCTCCATGAGGCGTTTCATCATAGACGCGTACAAGATTTGAATACGCTACGCTGCTGCTTCGTGAGATGATATGCCTTTGAAAACACAGAGTATAGCTCATGATGTCATATCTAGTACACGTCTATGACGAGACCCCCCCCCCCCCGTGAAGCGACGACCTTATGTTCGTCAGGCGCGCTTAATTCAGTACGTTCGATTATACAGAAGATTGGTGTTGTACCTTCTCATATATGTTCTTTTATAAATAAGAGCATTAAGAAAGCAAGTGCATACTGTGTAGAGTGCATAATTATGTTTTATATTGTGTGAAAAATATTTAATTAAGTCATTGATTTTCATGGTTATAGAAATGTTTTAGTTGTTATGTTATACTTCGTGAAATAGTTGTACAAAATCAAATTCATTGTGATTCTGTAGTATCAGCCTACCTTAACCAAATATAGTGTAGGTATGTACAGCTTAAGTATTTAGATAAATAATATATATTAATTAGTCGTATAAGCAATTATATATGTCGAAATTAGAACACGATGCCACGGGCTAGGGGGCATTGATTTGTTGTAATATGATGGTATAAGAAATAATGGTGAATATAAGTTAGGCAGTATTATTTAAATATAGAGTATTATTTTATTCTGTACAGCAACTATGCAAGATGTACCCAAATTGTACCAACATATAATAAAATATTACAATCCTTATTCTGCTTCATTAGTGAAACATCTGGTTCATTTAATCCATCTGCTATGCATTTCAATAAAACACCTTTAGACATTAAAGATATTTTAATAGCATTTTATAACTTGAAACTACACTTGTTAGAAATTGACAAGACATGCGTAACTTATACGTTTTCTACATTGTTTTTGTGTTGCCACCTCAGCATTACCTATATTACTATTTTTGAATATTCTTAAGGCTAGTCTACATTATGTGCATAGGTTTTACATTATATTTCCCCTTTTCTTAGTTTACACATTCTTACATATTTTTAATTTATATTTCTTTTCTTATAAATCTAGTTTACAGGGTGGCTTACTTATTCTACCTGATTTAGTTATAATTTCGCTAGCACTTGGAACAATTATATTTTGAATTTCTGGAACTTTCACTATTTCACTTTGTATAACATCAATGTTAGGTTTTACTTTTTCAACGGCACGATTTGGTTCTAACATAGGCTCCACATTATGTTCTTTATTATTCCATTTCAGTTAATTACTTAAATTTAGTTTAATACTATCCACGTGTACAGATTTAATTTGGTTTAGTATTTGAACTAAATAAGTACTATGACTCAACACCATCTTAATTTTATCTAATTCCCATAATTTAGTTCGAGTATTTTTAACATATACACTTTCATCAATCTTGTACAATATTATTTTTCTAAAAATGTCATTCTGAAAATCGTAACTTTTGTAGCTTTAAAAGCTTGGCTTAATAAGATCAAATCTGATTCGAGGTCTTATTTTAAAAATACTCTCAGCAGGAGATAATCATGTGACAGTAGACCGTGTATTTCTATACGTAAATAGGAAACTTGTCAATTTACTTTTTAATTTTGCTTCGGATACATTATAATGTCATGATTTTTCTAACCCTTTCTTAATTGTCTGCACTCCGCTTTCCGTACTACCATTACTCTCTGGATGATCAGGTGGTGATTTAATAGGTTTTATACAGCTTGACAGAACACGTTAAATTCTGAGAAACTAAAAGGAGGACCGTTATCTGATACCGATTCTACAGGCAAACCAAAAATTGAAAAAATCTCCTTTAATTTAATAATTGTTTCTTTTGCTGATGATCCCTTATCCATTAATTTTACATCCACCCATTTTGACTTGTTATCAACTAATATCAGAAATGTATGACTATACTTATGAGAGAAGTCAATATTTGCTCTAAAAAAGTTTATAGGTGCAGATGGCCAAGGTAAAAGTCCACTATTGTTTGTCAAATTTTGAGTTTGTTGACACACTTCACACGATTAGATAAATTTTTCAACTTCATCGTTCATTCCTGGCCACCAACAATATGATCTCAGCAACATTTTAGTTCTAACTATGCCTATATGTTCTTCATGAAACAGTTTTAGGATTTCCATCCGTAATGGCTTTGGAATGATTACTCTATTACCCCATTTAATATGGGGTAATATCAATAGCAATTTTGCTCCACTGATATTTCATGACGTTTTTGAAAATAAGGTTTAAAATTTTTATGTATGGCACAATCAGGCCAACCAGTGATTGTTAAATCAATTACCTATGTTAGAAGCATGTCAGTCTTTGATGCCTTTGCAATATCTTGATAGTTTAAAGGAATATTGTCGACAAGACTAAATGAATATAACTCGTCTGGTACTTGTGTTCCACCCCTTACAGGTAAACGCTAGAGTGCGTCTGCATTTGCTATTTGGCCACCTTTTTTGTATAAAATTTGATAGTGATACCCAGGTAAGGTAACTGCCCAACGAATAACTCTTGCGGCTGACGTAGTCGGTATTTTCTTTTTTTCTCCAAACAAAAATTGTAATGGTTGATGATCACTTATTAAAATGAACTTACAGCCAAAAATAAACTAGAGTACTAGATGAAAATAGTACTGGCACTGGCCTGTTTTCACTCTCAATTTTGTGACTTAACACTGAACCCACTCCATAACTACTGGAATCACAGAAATATAAATAGGCAATCTAACGGTCATTTTTATCGCCAGTCATAAAAGCCCTTAAATTACATTATTTTATATTTTTCGTGCATAAATTACCTATTTTGTTACCTTTTAGAAAATTAAATTACCGCCACTACTGTCGAATCCTTGAAATTATTTTCTACCGTAGCCTTCTAGAATTTACATTTGCGTAGTACACTCAGTCTAACGAAAAATTTAATATCGTCCTTAAGTCGGACACTTGGTATTCGTATTTTAACCGCCAAATATCGCTTCTTATAAGGAGGTATTCATCACCGGGCCAGCGATTGGTTCATTTTTCTATTGCTACGTTGAGCCAGTTTGTTGCTCCCCACCTACCCTTATAGATATAGACCAAAATATCGACCATGACACTTGCACGGCCGCTTTAAGCGAGCCCACAGTCATTACGTTTACAACTGAATTTGAGGAACTAAAGTAATAGTTCCAGTGTTAGCATGGTTTAGTCTTTCTAAACCTTGATTATACTACCTTTAATATGTCTTTTGTCTCGTACAATTAACCATTTCTTGTTAATAAGAATTAGTCAAGTGGTTATGTTTATTTTTTCGAGAAATAGAATATAAAAATATTCTTGTGTATGTAAAAATTTTAAAAAATGTTTTAATAGTGTTGTAAACCTGCGTACCCGTGGGTATTCAACTAAAAAAGTGTTCTGCATTCCTGTGAAATGTCTTCGATTTGACAAGCAGCTTCAATGTAAGTAGGAAAAAACAATTTTATGTTTCAAAAGGCCAGCGTCTCAATAATTAACTCTTTAGTGCAGTGTTTTGTTACGTATACCTTTCTTACGCGACGTCGTGAAAACTGTACCTTTTACCTCCGATTCGTTTTCGCGTAAATAGACACACTTTCTTCGCGTGACTTAAATACGTTGGAACCGAAGAATGGTTTTTAAAAACGAACAATTTTCCAAAATGGAAATTATTGTGTTTAAAATATTTATTGCAAGCGACTGTTACAAAGTTTAATTCAGAACTGAGGCTTATAATACAAAAGGAAGCGTTGGTTGACTTTGTCATACTTTGTCAGCGTATTCTAGGAAAGCAGATAAGATATGCAGCGTGCAATTAATATAGGGTGGACAACATAACAGGGTGTAATCAGTTTCATGTCATTAAAAAAACTGGTAATGGGGACCGACTAGACAAACAAAAAAAAAAACCTTTATGAAAAAAACTGACCTAGGTTAACAATTTAAATATTAGGGTAGGAAACATTTGAGAACCACCACCTTTGTGGGTCAATGGACGTGTACTAGGTATAATTCTACGACTTTTAAATTGTCATAAAAAAGTGCAAAGATTACCGACCGACCGACGCACAGTGGGGCAAATAGCTCATTTTTTGGACAAGCGATAATTCCCAAGCCTGGAATTAATGAAATTAAATTTTTTTTTTTTTTAAACTCTTCGTTATAAAATTGCCTTTAAGTCTATCGAGCCCAAATTTTGAAATTTCAAAATTAAAGGACTTAAATTTTGAAAGTAAATTAAAATTTTATCAAAAGATTGTTTAAAATTATAAAAAATTGTTACTTGGAGGGTTTTTTTGGTTTCTAATCTCATTTCTGAGCCCCAAATTTTGCGATTCAAAAAACCAAGATAGCGGATCCAATATGGCGGCCATAATATTTTTTTAAATGAAATGTACATGCACAAACTGTTAGAAATTGTTACTTAGGACTTTTAAGGGTTTCTGATCGAGAATCTGAAATCTAAATTACGTAATGTCGTAATCCAAAATGGCGAATCCAATATGGCGGCCATAATATTTTTTTCAATTGACATGTAAATGCTCAAATTATTAGGGGTTTTAGAGATTGCTGATCATGAACCTGAAGTCCAAATTACGTAATATCGAAATCCAAGATGGCGGATCCAATATGGTGTCCGTAAGTTAAAAAAGAATGACAAATCAAGAAGGAAACTGTTAAAATTTGTTTTTCGGGGGTTTCGCAGTTTGCTAATCTCGTTTCGGATATTAAAATTTCGATATTTTGCAAACCAGATAATTAAATTCAATATGGCTGCCATAAATTTTTTAAAAATTATGATGTACATGGGAAAATAGTTAAAAATTGTTACTTGTAAGTTTTTGCGATTGCTGACTACGCATTCGTAATTTCGAATTCTAAGATGGCAGATTCGAATATGCCATCTTATAAAAAAATGAGATAACCAATAAAAAATGTTGACATCTTTAAACCTAATTTTTAATAATTTGCGTATGTACATTTCATTTAAAAAGATATTATGGCCGCCATTTTAGATCCGCCATCTTGGATTACGATATTATATAATTTAGACTTCATATTCATGGTCAGAAACCCTTAAAAGCTCTAAGTAACAATTTTTATCAATTTGCGCATGTACATCTCATTTAAAAATATATTATGGCCGCCATATTGCATCCGACATCTTGGATTTCGATATTACGTAATTTGGACTTCAGATTCGTGATCAGCAATCTCTAAAACCCCCCAAGTAACAATTTTTAACAATTTGCACATTTACATGTCAATTAAAAAAATGTGGCCGCCATATTGGATTCATCATTTTAGATTACGATATTACGTAATTTAGATGTCAGATTCTCGATCAGAAACCCTTAAAAGTCCTAAGTAACAATTTTTAACAATTTGTGCATGTACATTTCATTTAAAAAAATATTATGGCCGCCATATTGGATCCGCTATCTTGGTTTTTTGAATCGCAAAATTCGGGGATCAGAAATGAGATTAGAAACCAAAAAAAAACCCCAGTAACAATTTTTTATAATTTTAAACAATCTTTTGATAAAATTTTAATTTACTTTCAAAATTTAAGTCCTTTAATTTTGAAATTTCAAAATTCGGGCTCCATAGAATTAAAGGCAATTTTATAGCGAAGAGGTTAAAAAAAAAATGTAAATTTCATTAATTTCAGGCTTGGGAATTATCGCTTGTCCAAAAAATGAGCTATTTGCCCCACTGTGCGTCGCCGGCCGGAGGTTCAAAGCAAACGGCGGTACCTTTGAGCGCGCCTCAACCGAACCAATTATAAAAATGAAAATAATTCGTTATCTCTTTTTGCAGAACTGCAAGCAATTCATAGGCGTAGAAGGAGTTTAAACACAGCATTTCTTTACATGTGTGTTTTTTTAATTTAGAACAAAATATTGGAACTTTCATTGTTGTTTATAATTTATCAGATTTAAACGTGATTTATTAACATTTGTAATCTAAATGAGTGTTCTGGGTTAAAAGCTTAAAAAATGAGAAATTATTGCATGACATTGGGAAATAAAGAGTTAGACGTCTGAGATACCATAGCAGAATTATTAAGTTAGGAAAAAAATCTGATTTATTTAACGAATTGCCGATCAGATATCGAAAACTAAAATTATTCAATAAATCTAGATCTTACCAATAAAGTTGATTTACATAAATTGTTCAAAATGGCTTCCGTCTGCATCAACATACTTTTCGTCAAACTAAGGACATACGCACTTCGTTTAACACATTTGGTAAATTAGGATTATTTTTTATGGTTTCTATGCACATTAAAATACCACACTAAACTATTAACTAACGTTGTCAATAAAGAAAATAAAAATAAAAACTTGGTCCAAAATCTAAAACAAACACAAAAAGAACGAACAAGTAGTATCTGTACATAATCAAAAACTTAACGACTTGAACGGTAAGTCAATAAAACAAATCTTAACTGTAAATACGTGGCCTAAAATTAAAAAAGAACGAAAACAACGAACGGGTTCGACGTGTGTGCTTAACGAAGTGCCCGCAGAAACTAAAATATTGCACAAGAGGGAGTACAGGTTTACCTTACCTACTTTTAAAAAAACCATAAAAAGTTTGATTATTAACTTGTGTCTTCGCCGACGCGCGGTCTTTACAAAGGAGCGCGATACTTTGAAAAAGCCGTATTAGCGTATTTGTTGGTTAGAGGGGCCGACATACGCCAAAATAAAATATCCCAACATATCCCAACAATATCTCAAACAATTTTATTGAAAATTTTCGAAATTTTTGTTTATTTTTTTTTCTCTAAAACTATGGGTTGTAGACCCCATGTTATATAAGGTTTTTTGTTCGTTTAGTCGTTCCCCACCACCAGTTTTTTTAATGACATGAAAATGATTACACCCTGTATAACTCCTTCATCCCTAAATCGAGGTACATTTTTTATGGGTTTAAAAATGACCGAGTTCTCGCCTGGGGTTGCTCACTCACATTTGGATGAATCTGTAGGTGAAGTAGAGTCCGATGGAAATTAGCATAATATAGATTGGAATTATCCAATAGTTTGTCCATGATTTTTCATTATACACTAGTTTCACTGGTCCAAGTTTTTGTTGTTGTTTCTGGAGTTCATGGATTTTGTCTAGTTGGAATGTCTTCTATAGTTATTTTTGGTAGGGTAGCCATTGATGACCTGGGTGGAATGTTGATCTCTGGTAGGAGCATCGGTTGACCGTTGGTGACCAATTTTTCATTAATATAATTGTTGTCGTTGGTTTGAAATTGGCATCCGGGTGGTAGAGTAATTAGGTAGTTGCTCTCTAGTGTAGTGAAGTCCACAGATTGTTTGAATTATGGTTTCGTTCGGGAATACGGCTATGTAGTGTGATTCGTCTATTTCTTGTATCACATTTTGTGTGATATGAATGGGTACTTGTTGACAGCTTTCGTAGGTGGATCCTAGTTGTAGCAGCTCAAAAATACAATTCTGGCGCTTTATTCCATACATAAGGTTGTTATCAGGGCAGTAGTAATCGGGGTGCAATTCGATACAAGGTACTGATGTATATTGATAGAAATTCTCGTTCATTACGAGGTAGGTATTTTTGGGAATGATTGTTGTTTTGAGTAGGAATTGAGTATAGGTCATAATATCAATGAGTATTTTCAGATATATGAGGAAAAATTAATTGATCACTGGAATGATATTTTAAGATGGTTTGTAATTAGTGCTTCTGACGATACCGAGATTTTTTCGGTCTCCCTCTCTGTCTAGTAACGAGCCCCGAGCCCGAGAGCAAGACCGAGACTTTGCGGCTGAGACCGAGAGCGAGACCGACACCAGTCCCCCGAGAGTCTCGTTCAATATCGGTCTCGGTGCATTTTTTTTAAATATATTTTCCTAACAATATAGTGTTAAATTAAAATAAATATAGAGGAAGATGCTTACAGTGTTTTTCACATTGCATTGTAAGAACATATCTTTAAGGGATAACATGTCCATTAAATAATTTTTTATAGGTGAATTATGGAAGAGAACTTAAAATAAATAAAAGAGTTTATTAATACTCGCAGTTATAAAATAAAAAGAAAAAATAATGTATCCAATACGTAAATAATTTTAGTATGTAATAACAAAATATATTATAAAAAAAATTAAAGCTTTTCTGTAAGTCCACAAGTTGGCCATAAATTCAGACAGAGAATACTTCTGGCAGAATCTTTATTTAAACAGTTTCGGTGTTTCCGTATTACTAAGGCTGCTTTGGAGAATAATCTCTCTGAAGGTACAGGCGTAGCTGTTACGCTGGAAATATCTCGTGCCGTCTTAGACATGTGAGGAAAATTTGTTTGGTGCATTCTCCACCATAACAGTATATCTGTTTCTTTTTCAGCTCTAGGTCCAGTTGTGTGTGCCTCAAATTGTTCAGCATATGTAAATTTTTTATTGTTTCCGTACAGTAAATCAAGGGATACGATGTTATCATCATCTGATGAATTTTTTCGACACTATTTGCGTATTCTTCCTGTCCTCTTTGTTTTCCGTATTTTTTTTTGTAATTGTTTTTGTGGTATCGTCATCTCGATTGTATTTTTTGAGAACTTCATGAAAAGTTTGCAGAGATTTAGATTCCATTTCCTTTCCCCAATCGGTCATGTCAAAAGTGTCTACTTTATGACGAGGATCTAATATTAAAGAGGCAATTAGTCATTTGGTAGTGTTTTAACATTTTGTCCCTTCCTGCCTGGAAGGCTAATAAAAGTGCTTGGTCAACCGAATCTCTATCCTGTTTACTATCTAACTCAAAAATTTGGCTTTCGACATTGTCAATCAACATATTGAAGTATACAATTACAAATGGCAAAGTTGCATATTTATCACCTCCAAGGGCCATTGAAACTTTCTTAAAATTCTTGAGGAACTTACAAATTTTACTGATTAATACCCAGTCCTTTTCATCAATTTTTAAACGTCTTTCTTAAAAGTCTTTACTAATTGTACACATTGTATTAAGGGCATCTTTCAAATGGATACCAGTTTCCAGCATATGGCAGGTACTATTCCAGAGTGTGGAAACATCAACTGGCGGAGATTTATATTTGTTATTTGAGAACAGTTGATTAAAACCTATTTTTACACTGTTCAGACTTTAGTATTTTTTTGAAAACAGAGTTTTTTAACACAATCTCTTTCGCTAGTATTCGCAATCGCATCAACTTCCTGTAGTATCCGTTTAGATTGGTTGATTTCATTTGTGCCATCGCCATTTCGATCGTCATTTTCGTTACTTAGTGTAACGTTACCAATTCCCCTGGAGTATGTAATTTTAAATTATCCCTTGTAAATGTAGTTCGACGATTAAGATACGTTTAATTTTATGGATTTTATCCTGCCTAAGAATATACCACCAGAAATACATATTGGTTTAATAAATATTTGAGGTAAAATAATTCAGTTTTATGTCCAGCCTATCTTAAAATAAAAAGTATCTTTAAAAAAAAAAGAAAGAATAAATTATAATGCCTATGCTTAATCATTTATATTCTAGCTATTATCACTATAGTTTTTCGAATTTTATATCGCCGAGTTTTTATCGGCCGATTATAAAAAAGAAGTAAAAACGGGAGACGTGCGAGTCAGTTATCACGTAGTTCTTGAAGTTAACAGGTGATCATCTAAATTTTTCTATAAGTTTAACACTTTGAGGTGTTCCTAAATATATGGGATATAACTAGAAAAATATTATTAAATTGTGGCCGTATGCTTGTGAAGTTGTGGGACGGCGCATAATTTCGGCTGTATGCCGGATCTGAGTGCATCTGTATACCTAATTAACACGTGGTAATTTGTTATAACCAAGCTCTTGTCTATAGCTTAGGTCACTACAAGCCACCTTCCATCTACGGCTTTTAGTTTGCTGTGCGATACTTTGCAAATTTTCCGTACAGAAGTCTTAGTTGCTGTACCGAAATTTTTGATAATTAAATTTGGATATTTCAAATTAAATTTGGATATTAGCTGATAGCAGATTGCAGTCAGTGGTTCTAGTGGAATTCCTGCATGGTAATTTAGTCAACTGAAATGTTATTGAGGCAACCGCAGTATACCGGGTGTCCCAAACGATCGACCACTGGAATCGCCATTTTGTAGCAATCCTATGCGAGGACAACATCAAAAACAGATAAGCTGTGTTACTGTGATTGTATTTACATTTATTACTCTACCATTTGATTTAGCACTATTTTTTTTTTCTTCCCTGGTTCATTAATTAGTTGGCCAGATCTCAGTATTTTAGGTATAATTTTATTAGGTAACAAGTTCAAGTTTCTAACTATTATTTATACTGTATAAATCGGGTGCGCCACACGTGATCACGAGCGGACATTCCCATTTAGGCTTAACCTTACTACTTTTTTGTATTTAATTAAAATAAATTAAATTAATTGAATTGATTCCCTTGAGGGCTCTAAGCCTTCCTATCATATTTCGTAGTTTTAATCTTGCGGCCATACTTTGTTTTAACAATATTTAAGTATATATATTTTTCTCCTTTGTGATATACAGGGTGATACAAATTAAAGTAGCTTTTAAATACGTTTGAGCTTCATTTCTTGTAGAGTAACTATAATCAGGCAGTCTTGCCCTTGATATTTGCATATTGGTCCAGTATTATTTTGTTTGTGCTTAGAGTTTTGTAACCGGACGTTAAGCGTCTACTAGGAAACGTAAGGCATTTATTCAGGTTACTGGCGCCCTGAACTGCTCAACTATAAGTGTAGTGAGTGGTTCTAAATAACCGCACGACCAGCTCCGGCTGTATGCTAGGCAACGTTTCGTCTTTAACAACATTGGACATATCACCACCTAGGAGTTAAGCTAAGGTTCAATACCTCCCTTAGAATTTTAGTAAGGTGGCATTAGATATTCTTCATCTTGGATTTCACTTTCGTTGTCAACAATATCAAGATCATCTGCCAAATCTTCTAAACGCAAAAGTTTTAAAACGTCTTGTACGCCCAAATTAATGATATGACCAAAGCAACGAAAATATTGTGATACTGGATCAAATTCAATATTGTTTTCCTTCATCAGTTTTCCCAGTTCTATCATAAACGTAGTGTTAGAAGAAACATTGTCAACTGTTATTCCTTGGATTTTCTTTTCTGTCCCAAAGTCAATAAGCACGTTAAAAAATATTGCAGCAATGTCCTTGCCGGTATGGTTGCCATGTGATGGAACAAAATAAAAAACAACTGATTGTATATCCCAATTTTCATTCACGAAATGTGCTGTGATGCCATAAAAAGATTTATTGGCCACAGACGTCCAGCCATCCATCGTAAGTGAAATTTTCGAAGAATTGGTCTGTAAAATATCTCTGACTTTTGCCTTGGTGGTCTCAAATTGACTAAGCACTTTATTCCGCAACGAATCCTTTTTTGGTATAGATATCTCACTGCTTAAAGCTGCAAGGAACTCTTGTGTTTCACTGTCGTCAAAAAAAGAGAAGGGTAAGTATTTTATGGCCACCCATGTGACAATCAACTTGTCAAGTTCATTTGAGTTTACAATACTACTGTTAATGCCGCTAGATCCATTCCTCTGAAATAATAAAACAAAAAAGTTTAATCTGCTACTAAATCAGTTTAAAAACTACATGTAAATTATACTCTTCGCAGATTTATTAATATTTCCATATAATTGTTGCAGATTCTATAAGGATACCTTCGCATATTTTAAAAATAAAGTAAGATTTAGGTTTTTTAAAGTTTAATCTGATTAATTTATGACGATTTAATCATCGGATCCTCTTTAATTATCTGATGATGCCATCTTGGTTATCGAAATGCTCCTAAGTATAATATGTTGTATTATACTTTTTTAAAATCTTATTTAAACTTGAAATCCTCTTTATTTATTTAATTAAAATGTTAAATAAATTTACAGGCCGACTTTTTTCAAAAACAATAAGGTTTTTCCTCTAGCCAACCCTAACTCACTGTCCAAATTTAAAAACTTTCAAACTTTCCATTCTTAAAATATTTTTCATGAAATGGGACAGACGGATGGACCTTTTAAGAGTTATTAAGAGTATGAAACGTGTATAAGCTTCCTTACCTATTCATGAAATTACAACAATTTTACCTGCTGTGTAAATGCCTCTTGGATAGTCCTTTGAGTTGGAAGAAGGCTTGATTCGTCAAATTCTTGCGAAAACAAGGATTTATGACAACTCCTGAGATGTTTTTTTAGGCCAGATGTATTATGGTCTTTCATTTTAATATATTTAATTTTTTTATTTTGTTCACATGTTAAACATTTTCCATGTTTATCACCCTCAATTTTTTCATATTTAAAATATTTTTTATAGTCTAATTTGTTTGTTTTACCGCTCGAAGTATCCCTGTCAGCATTGTTATGATCCACCACTGGCACTTCATTCTCAACATCCAACACTATAACCTCAACTTCATCGTCATTTTCGCTTTCTGGCGTTTTTTGGTGAACTTATTTCCATATCACTCTCTTATGGGCTTACGCATTTTAAGATTTTACAGCGTTTGCGTTTCGGCATCTTAATATTCTTGATTTTATCAATTAAAAAAGACACTTAAAATTATAGCACAAATTGTTTGCTTTGTTTTGCGGTTTAATACTGCGACACCGTTGCACTGTTGCCGAGTATATGCGATGTTTAATGGGGCCGAGACCTGAGAGTCTTGGGTACGAGACCGATAATGAGACCGATACTTTACGAACGGTCCCGAGCCCGATACGAGACTGTCCCAGTCTCAGTCTCGTCTCGCCGAGATCGAAGCACTATTTGTAATATGGATTCAAGTTCGTCAATTTTTACAAAACTATTATGAAGTGTTCCCAATCTTGCAAAAGTTATTGCATTTTCAATATCGTCTAATAATTGTAAAATTACATTTAGTGTTAAGCTAAGTTGATCCAAAATGTTTCTGGTTTCCATATAATCATTAAACTCAAAAATGAATTTATTTAGTTCAGTTCGTATTTTATTCAGGCCAGAAGTTATTACTTCTTGGTTGTTTTTAATTAATGTGATGGTGTTATTGAAATTTTCAATGATTTCGGTGGTAAGAGAGATTTCTCTGTTTAACTTTTGTGCAATTTCTTTTTGATTGTTCTGTAAGTCAGAGATTGCTTGATCATAGTGAGCAGCATCATTTGCATCTAAATTACCTGATATACTTTTTATGACAGTGCCTAGTTCATCAATGAGACTACGTTTAACTCTACCAGTTGGACTTAGGGAATTGAATTTTTGTTCAGCTGAATTTAATTGGTATACTAAGGCACGGTTAAAATTGTCTAGTCCAAAGAAGTAAGGGTGACTCAGACTGGCTTCTATATCAAGGGTGACGTTTGCATATTGTTCTTTAAGTATGCCAGTTTCATTCCTGACAGGGTTTAGATCATAATAGTGGATGAAAGTATGTGTTTTAAGTTTTGTCTTGGCTGTGCCCAGTTTGTATAGGAGGACGCCCTGGTTCTTGTTGAGATTCGTTATCGATATTCCTTGGAGCATGACCGTCGGCATTGCCAGGATCAGGAGGATCAGGTAGCCCCTGCAACAATTTCTTTTTATTAGACCGGGACCTCCTTAAATTTTGTTTATGTAAAACATTACAAACTGTTTTTATTTTTATATTTTTATTTGGGGCTACTTTCTCTTCCGTAAATTTGGGATTTGGTTTATTTCGATTTTTTGTAGTGATTTTTCTATAAACATCTGTGTTAGGTGGGTAAGTTAGTGGGTCGTGTCGATTTTGTCTTTCATTTTGACTTTCGATGACATTTTGTTGACATAATTTTTCGTTTAACGTTTTATAGATTTCTTTAGTTGTATCGCGATGTTCTTGGATATAGCTATTTATTTATTGTTGGTTTATATCAATATCGAAAGGATCTTTAGTGTTCAAGTGCCCGTTTATGATGTCGATAAGTTTTTGCTTTTTCGCTGAATGAATTGAGTTATTATAACCTAGTATTGCATATAGCATTGATTTAAAATATCAATTTTACCTTTATTTATATATCTTATTACCCGTAGGTGTTCAATGATAGTAGAGTGGAATCTCTCTATCGGTCCATTAGATTGTGGGATATTAACGGTTATGTAATGTATTTAATTAATTTAATTCGGTTCCATTGTCCATAATTACTAACGAAGGTAGGCCGTGATGTGTCATAAAAATTAAAAGTGCTTTTACAATTTCTGTACTTAGCATCGCTGTCGAGGGGTAGGCTTGAGCATATTTTGAAAATGTGTCTAATATTGTTAAGAATTTTTGTCCTTGTGCTTGGAACGTATCGATATGAACGATTTCGAAAGGTTTAGATGGTCTAGGTGATACCATTAGTTTTTTATTAGGGGGTTTCTATCGTATTTATTTGTTTGACAGATTTCGCAGTTATTTATATAATCTGTTACGTCGGATTTTATTCCCGGCCAATAGCATGATCTTCTTATGCGCGCTTCTGTTTCTAAAATACCGCGGTGATTGATAATTTTTTATAGTTTCTGTTTGATCGTCTTTTTTCATGATGTCTCGCAACATCATGTTACATTTTAATAATTTGTATGTGGAATTTTTGAATGTTTTTCTTAAAATTTCGTAAACCTGTGGTATATAAAATTCATTATCAAAATTAATAGCATATGTAAATGTTGAGTTTAAATAATTTTTGAATAAATCAATTATGTCTGGTTCTAAATTATTAATTGAAATTTGAGCATAAAGTCGTTTTTTAGATAGAAACATTTGTTTAGTTTCCGGCTTTGCAGGAGAATTCAAGACAAAGTTTATTTTAATTTAAAGATCGAACGAATTTAGGGACCTTACTAATGTTGGCATTTCTTGAATAGGGTCCTCGTGGCTTGTATGAACGGTGTCCGCCAGATACCGCTTCTTCTGTGTCGGCTGCCATTCTTCTTTGTATGGGTGGTCCTTGCTCTTCTGTCACGTCGTCCATTATTGGTTGATCGCTTGCGTTTCCAATTATTGATAGATTGTCGATGTTTTGCTCTTGTTGTCGGGATTTATTGAGGAAATCGTTGAACTCGCTCATATATTGAAAGATGTCCTTTGTATGTATTTCAATACGTGACAGAGCGTCTGCATTGATGTTATTTTCCTTTTTTGTATTCCATTTCATAGTCAAATTCTTCTAGCTTAAGCCTCCAGCGGACAAATCTAGAATTTGGCCCTTTCAGTGACATTAACCATTTCAGGGGTTTGTGATCTGTTACTATTTTGAACTTTCGTCCATATAAATATGGTCGGAAGTATTTGGTCACTCACACGATGGCTAATAGCTCTTTCTCCACCGTGTCGTAATTTTGTTCCGAATCGCTTAGCGTTCTTGAGGCATAGGCCACGGGTTTGTCTTTTCCAAGAATTCACTGTGAGAGGATTGCGCCGACGGCTATATTGCTAGCGTCAGTAGTTAAAACGAAGCCATTTGTAAAATCTGGGTACTGTAGAATTGGTTCACTTGTTAATAATTTTTTACAATCTTCGAAACATTTTATAAATTATGGTGTATGCTCTATTTTTGCGTCCTTTTTAAGACAGAGTGTTAACGGCTTAGTAATACGCGCAAAATCCCTTATAAATTTCCTGTAATAGCCTTAATTTCCTTTGTTGTTTTAGGCAGCGGAAATTTTTCTATTGCGACGATCTTGTCTGGGTTGGGTTTCACTCTCTTGGGTGTAACGATGTGACCCAAATAGGCTACTTCTTTTTTCAGGAACTCTGACTTATCGAGTTGGACTTTAAAGTTGGTCTTTCTGAGGCGCTGGAATATTTTAGATAAATTTACAAGATGTTCTTGTAAAGACGTCGAGTATATTATGATGTCGTCAGATATACCAAACATTTCGTTTTGAAGCCACGCAGGATGTTGTCCATTACTCGTTGGAACATGGCGGGCGCATTTTTGAGCCCGAATGGCATCCTAACATACTCATAGTGTCCGTTCTCAACGTTAAATGCAGTTTTAGGGATATCTTCAGGGTTCATTTCCAGTTGGTAAAATCCACTAGCCAAGTAAGCGTTGAGAAGTAGTTGCACCTTCCCAATTTGTCCCAGACGTCGGTTATATTAGGAAGTGGATATCGGTCGTCGATCGTCTTTTCGTTCAGTTTCCTGTAGTCTACTACAATTCTCAATTTCTTTTTCCCAGAAGCATCCGCCTTCTTGGGAACTATCCATATCGGGGATGACCATGGAGAGTTACTTGGGCGTATAATTCCTTGTTCTAGCATTGAATTTATTTGACGTTCTACTTCGGGTTTATGCACAAAAGGATACCTGTACGATTTTGTGTACACCGGAATTTCATCTTTTGTTTTTATGCAATGTTTTATTTGATTAGTGAAAGTTAATTGTTGATTTTCTATGTGAAAAATGTTCGAATATTTCCTACATAACTTAAGAATTTGTTCTTTTTCTTCCGAATTCATGTGTGCGGTTCGAATTAAGTCGTCAATATGTATATTTCGTTTATTAATTGGCGTGGTTACATCGGCGTGAAATAGTTCATAATTGTTTTCTGCAAAAGGGATTGTTTTGATTGGGTTTACTAGTGATAGAGTGATTTATTTATCGGTTTTATTCGAAATTTTTATTAAGGCTAGTCCGTTTTCTGCTGTTGATAATGATTCAAGTATCTCACAATTTTGTATTTGTTGGTTCGGAATGATTATGTCACCATTGGTTTGGTTAACAGGGATTTTTGTCACAGTTCGGGTATGTGGGTTAATTTTTAAATATAATAAAATTTGTTGACTTGATTGTTGGATACTGAATCGGAATTGCACATCTGGGGGTAATTGTGAGTTAACGAAATCTAATTGTGCATTTAAGGGTTTCAAATTATCAAGTCCAATAAGTCCATCATAGACATTATGAAAATTAAACAAGAAAATTTTAAATGATCATTTTGATTAAATTCTGGAAATATTGGGATTTCTGTGCAATAGTCATGAAATGATGATTGAAATATTGTTGATACGATAAACAATTCGTACGAATTTTTATCATAGTGATATTTTGAAGCAATTTCTGGATTTAAAAAAGATTTTGTGCTACCTGTGTCTAGAAGAAGTTTTAAAGGTGGGTTAAAAATTTGAATATAAGGTAGCTCCTTTTTATTAGTAGACATATGGTATTCTACTCTGTCTCGTTCGTTGGATTGAGGTCCTCCTGAAAATTTTCATACTGATTTTCTTCATCGGGGCATGAATATTCGTATGTCTGTTCTTCGTCATATGAGTATTCTGGTGTCTCGTCAATTTGTTGGTTGTCGTAGTGTTCCGCTGTAAATAATTGTTCTGAAGCTTTGTTAGGTCTTTGACCGTTATTTTGGAACGTATTGTTTTGATATTGTTGTCTAAATTGTGGGGTTGTGTTTCGAGTCGAAACACTCATTGGCGTTGGCTTATTTTGTGGGCCATTGAAAGTAGGCCTTCAATCATTTTGAGGCCTGCCAAATGCTTGTAAGTTAGTCGGAAATCTTTGAGATGGTGGATTTGGGTGTCTCTCAATATTTACAGGACCACGAGGAAATTGTGAAAAAGATTGTTGTTATGGAAAAGTCATTGACCTTTGTTGCACATTCAGTTGCGGAAATGAATGATTGAAATAATTTTGGGGGTATTGGTTTGCTCTAAAAAATTTTTTTTGGCAGAAAATTTCGTCTTTTCAATATATTTGTACGTAAGCCTTTTCGGTAAATTTCGTGTTTATATTTTTATTGCGTTTGTAAGTTTCTTGACTACATGATGTAAAAGCAGATATCAGGCTAACAGAAATGAGGTTTCCGTCGCATAATAAATTCTTTGTTGGTGTGTTTCGTTTTCTAAGAAATTAAATAAAATATTGTAATTTGGGTATGTACCTATGTGGTAACATTAAATTCAACTTATGTAGTATGGCCTTAAGTGGCTACCTAGTTTAATTATTTAGTTTTTTGTTCAATTTTCTGACAACTTTGTCCATAAACTTTTTATAGTTTACCTTTTATATTGAGTAACTAAAGTAAATTCTTTTTGTTATTTCAATAGTCAGTGCACTAGAGTTATAATTAAATTAAATTTAGTTCAGTCCTGATTTATTGTAGGATTTAAAGAATTTGATAATTTCTATATATGGACAGGGGCGACTCTTAGTTTTTGAATTTAATTATTAGTATTTTTAACTTTGTTTATTAATATTTTTTCTGGGTTCTTTAAAATTTTTTAAGGACTTATTTGTTTTTGAGTACGTTATTTGTGAAATTTTAAATTTGCCTTTAAAATTTTTGATTCATTTACCTACCTTTTTGTTTAGTTGCCTTACAAACTTTTAAAGTAGAATTTTGTTGGCTTTCGAAACTGATTTGAACGTATATGTGAGTGGTTCAATGGTTTCGCTGTTAGCTTAGGAATTTTTAGGTTTTAATGGTTAACTATTTGGTCGCTTGTATTTATTTAGTGAGTATAGATCAATAAAATTGTAGTTTCTATTTTCCGTTACATTTTAGTAATTTTAAGTTCAACTTTTGTACTTAGTACATTTTTCGTGTTTTTCGTTTGATGTTACCGTACCGATTTTATTTTTAAGTGATTTTGGTGTGTCCTATACTGCCCTGCTATGACAAGAAGTCGTATCTGACAAAATGTAATTTTAGAGAAATCAACTGTTTTCTGAATTATGTTATGCCATCTACATTTCATAATTCATGATTTTCTTTTTTGGCAAATAAATATGTGTCCCTTTTATCAGTGTAACCATATAACAAAACATTGTATATATGTTAAGTTATGACAAATAAATCTGGTAATGATCGGATATGATTTTTGAGCTTAGTGAATAGGTCTATTTTGTAGATACGACACATATTCGTTATGTATATTCACTAGTTTTGCTTTAGATACGACTTCTACATTTTGTACAGTGGTGAGGATCACTAATACGGTGCAAATGCAATTAAAATCTTAAAAATTATTTTTTGGCAGTTACGACTTCTTGTCTTAGCAGGGCAGTAAAGGTTTATCAATTTTGAGTACTTTTCCAGTATGTCTATTTGTCATTTTTGTTTTACGTATCCATTTTATATCTCCCTTGTATTCTTTGGATTCCCTTAAATTTTTTGTTGTTTTGCATTTCTTTGGTGTTTCTGTGATTCAGTAGTACTTTTCCGGTTTTACTTTTTTGTTTATGTCTTAGTCTAGGGTTTTTGCACATTGATTACTTTCGGTGTTTAAGTACAGTAGCTTACGTCTTATGTTAAAAATATTTTAGTAAAATATTTATTTTTCGTAATAAATTTAAAATGAAAATAGAAACTAAAATTTCGTTATGTTCGGTTTAACGATTTCGTTTTTTGTGCTTATGCATTCTAGTAATTTTGTTGAAGAATTAACTTTTTACAATTTAAATTTTGTTAAAAATTAAATTATATCTTTTGGATATTTCTACTACTAAGTAGAAGTCTGGTTGGATTTAATATCTTTTGAGTTTAGTCTCAGTTTTTGTGAACTTTATGGAATTTGATAATTTTTATGTGGACAGAGACGGCTTGGGGATTTTTGAATTAAATCATTAATATTTTTACCTTTTGATTTTGTAGATTTTGTCTAATTTTTGTTATTGTGCCGTGTTACTGTACTGATTTTGTTTAAAGATTTTGGCATAATCTTATATTTTGGATCTGTTGCATTTTAAAATTTGTTTCCTTTTTTGATGTCCTTCATATATTTTTTAGTACCTTACATTTCTTGGTACCTTTTACATTGTCTACATTGCTTTTTTTGTTTTTTGGTGTATCTGTGAATAAGCAGTGCATTTTATGTTTTACCTTTTCTTAATGTATAAGTCTATGTTTTTGGTATTGTAATGTGTTTTAGTGTACATTAATTTATGTTTAGCTTCAGTGAGTAGTGCGTGACGTCATGTTACATATTTCTTTTCGTTCAGTTTATTACCTTACCTTTTTGGGTAATTTGAAATTTGTTTCAGTCCAGTTCGTACATTTTTTGTATTTTGTTAGTTGGCAAATTGTTTGTTTCCTGTCTTCGTTCAGTTTTAGTAAGTAAAGGTTTAGTACCTACGTTACTTTAGTCGTTGATTGAAGAGTCTATAAGATACGCAACTATACGGCCAAAACCGTTCCTATATGTTCATCTCGCTCATCACGCTTCCCCCACACGTCTCTATCCACACATTGTTCGTTGACTTGTGGTGCCACCGCGCGGTGTTATTTTGCGCGAACCGCGAATAGAAATACTGGACGTTGATATCCAGCGAACGAGGGTACATAATATATTTATTAAGTTATAATTCTCCACGCAGGTTGTAGACCGGCGCAATCAGTGCCGGCGTCAGGGCATTTTTGCACCTGTAGCAAACAGTTGTTTGCCGCCCTGATAAAAAACATTTACAAGTTACTACTGTTAGGACAAATTTATTAATAAAAACTTACAAACAAAAATCGCAGATAAATAATTCTTTCACTAGTTTCACTTAAAATTCAAAAACAAGAGAAACCTTTAACTATCAATTATTGTCGCATTTCATCTTTTAAGTCGCCACGTTGTGCGCTGTAACAATCGTGTTTTGTTCGAAATTGCAATTGTTCCTTGTCCTCGAGAACCCTTTTGGGGTTCAAAAAATGTTTTTTTTGAGATTTTTGTTCAATTTTGAATTTCTGAAATTTATAAAAATGTGATAAATTAAAAATATTTTATTTTGCTATTCGGTTCAGCTTCAGGGAATAGTATTTATGAGTACGTTTAAGACCTCCCAATTTTTTAAAATAATTAGAAAAAAGAATATGCAAATGTCGAGGATGGTGTTTTTGATCTTTCAGGGCTTGCGTAGCGAGAACGGTAATAAATACGAAAATGCACCGCACTTTTTTTTGTACAACATGGAATTTTCTACAAACAAGTCCGAGAGGGCATATTCTTATCTACTATAGTTTTCGAGCTACAGGTGCTCACGTGTAAGCATAAAAATGACTGTTTTTTACGCTACTCTGCAAGTGGCACTGGCGTGCGCCGACTTAATTAACAAACAAAAAATTAAAAAAACGGCGATGCTAATAGTCAAATTTAAATTACACAATTTACTGAGCTTTTTATATATAATTGTTACACATTCTATAGGATACTCTTCACAGTTTTCTTGTAAATAATGTTAGTTTTTGGACATCCTAAATTTTGTGATATAAACTTTGTTGTGAAAAAAATTGTATGAAAAAAAAATGAAAAAAAAATCCAACCTGCGGGATTCGAACACGGGACCCTTGGATTGCAACGAAAAGCTTTAGCCGCTGCGCCACCACCTGTTGCTAGGAAAATTGATTGTCTGTAATATATATCTGTCGACATTCATACATATTTCACTTCTAAGAAATATTAGTAAACTTCATACACAAAAAAAAAAATTGTTATGGAAATAATATCTCGCGATTTCCATTTTAGTACAAGCCACAAAAATTTAAAAAAAAATTATTTTTTTTAATTAAATAATTAATAACTTTTTTATTTACTGATCGATTTTCTTCAAAAAGGGTTCTTCAATAGGGTTCTTCCTCTAGCTAACACTAACTTATTTTCTAAATTTCAATACAATCGGACTTTTCTTTCTTAAGTTATCGTGCTTACAAGAAACGTGACGGACGGACAGACGGACAGACGGACGGACAGACGGACGGACAGACGGACAGACGGACAGACGAACGGACAGACGGACATTTTGAAAGTTGTGCAGAATTCGTTCACTAACACAATGATATGAAAATTTTTTCTCTACGAGCGATATTTACGATTTTAGAAATGTGCCGATCAAATACAATATACTCTTCGTTTTTGCGAAGAGTATAATAATGGAGTTACAAGTATTAAAAAAATGTTGAAATAAAATAAAAAAATAGTTAAATATTCTTTGTGTTATTGAAATGTATGTACAATTGTACAGAAAAAACACTAATTAATAAAAATATGCGGCAAGTTCCAGTTATATAAAAATCGATGAAAATGAAAAATTACACTTTTTGGTCCTAATATTAATTGTTTATATGTGATAAATAAAAACAAAATGATATGTCAATAATAGATACATTTTTTTAAGAAAGAAAATTACTTCCTACAAGGTGGAAAAGTTCAAATGTACGATTTTTTTAATGTTTTTTGCCTTAAAAAACGCATATTTAAGAAAAATGAAGGACGCCATCGTGCAGAGCGATCAGAAATTCATAAATAAAAAAATCGACCACAAATTCTCATTGGACAAATAATATTTAACTGCTTTAACGGGGTGCTTGGAGAACAGCGCGAAAAACAGTTACTTTGAGGTTTGCGCGCGGGCGCCTTTGGCATGTGAGCTATAATAGATAAAAATATGCTCTCAGCGACTTTTTTGTACAAAATTCGATGCTTTATAAAAAGTGCATTACCGTTCTTGCTGTTAAGTCAAAAAATACCGTCTTCGAAATTTCAATATACTTTTTTATAATCGTGTAAGCAAATTGGGAGGTCTTGAAATATTCACAAATACTGTTACCATCGAACTCAATGGAATCGCACTAAAATATGTTTTTTGCTAGTACCAGAAGAAAAATGCAAGCGATTTCAGAAGTGTACCATTTGTGCGATACTTTATCGCCTCGAAAACTATGCTCCTCGAAAAAGTAATACCTACTTAAAATAAAAAAAAAAAAAAAATTAACCAGTCTTTCCGCAGATATTCAAATTAAGTTATTACTTCCACATCCAGTGGAAGTATAGTAACGACAAAAAAATTTAAAAAAATTTTTATCGTTCAAATAGGCTTAGAATGTTGTGAAACGTCGAGATTTTAAGTTTGAGCGAAAAAAAATTTCTGTCTGTCGGTCTGTAACTTTTTTTTGTGCGCACGTTTACTCTGGAACCGTTTGAGATATTGACTTGAAATTTGGTACACGTATGTACTTTAATGAGATCTGGAAGTAGATTATATTTCATCTATATTTCATCGAGTTCCGTCGAAGGGTTGGGGGTAAATTGGGGTAAATTTGGGGTAAATAGGTCAATTAGTATATGCAAGAGAAGCTAAGGTCTCAAAAAAATGTTTGGCATTAGCCACCCCCATTACCCTAACCCCCTGATTAAAGGGGATGAAAAAAAATTGTGATTTAGTGTTTGTACAGGAACCAGAAACCTCAAAATATTTTTTTACTTCATCCACCACCCACTATCACCCCCCTATCACCACCCCCCACCCCACTAGCGATGTGGGGTATCGTTTTATGGGTTTTTGGGGTAGAGGATTTCAAATATTATATTATTAAAGTTCCATAAACAATTATTTTCACATACAAAGTTTTTTCGTTGTGAGTGACTTGGATAGAGAATCTGGATGTGGAAGTAGTGATTCCTTGGGCAGCGGTTTTAACATTTTAAAATGAAAACCGCAGCCCAAGGAATCACTACTTCCACATCCAGATTTCCTATCCAAGCCTCTCAAAACGAAAACACTATATTTGCACTCCACCATGTGGAAATAATTGTTTATGAAATTTTCTAAATGAAAACCAAAAACCGATATGCCACATCGATAGTGGGGGTTGGGTTGGTGGTAGGAGGTGATACGCGGGTGGGCGAAGTGGAAATTTTTTTGAGGCCTTTGGTTCCTGTACACACTAAATCACAATTTTTTTTTCACCCCCTTTAATAATCGCGTGGGGTGATAATGCCAAAAATTTTTCTAAGACTTTAACTTCTTTTATATAATAATAAACTAAATACCAAATTTTATGGACTCTTACTTGCTTAATTTACCTATTTATCTCCATTTATCCCAATTTACCACTCAACCCTTTAACAGAATAAGATCAAAATATAACCTAATTCCAGATCTCGTTAAAATACATATGTGTATCAATTTTCAAGTCAATATCTTAAACGGTTCCAGAGTAATCGTGCACCCAAAATGTCAGAGACTGACGCGATAGAAATTATTTTTTGCTTCAACTTAAAATCTCGACATGTCATAACATTCTAAGCCTATTTAAATAAATGTTTTCAAAATTACTACACTTATACTGGAAGTGGGAGCAATACGTAGAAAATGGCATGACAAAAATATAAACAATCATAATGTGCCGTGGACTACACGGTGGAAGTAATCTACTTCAAGCACTTTCTTTGAGGAAACGCATCTATACTGCTCGAGGTAACCCACTGCACATCCATTTTACTCGAAGAAGCCCACTGCGTATCCGTATAGGTGCGCATCAACAGTACCTACTCAAGGAAAGCCACTGCGCATCCATTGTACTCGAGGAAACCTACTACGCATCCATACCACCCGAGATAACCAACTTCGCATCCAAACTACTCGAGGTAACCCACTACGCATCCATGTTCTCGAGGAAACCCAATGCGCATCCATACTACTTGAGGTGACCTACTGCGCATCTATTTTACACGTGAAAACCCACTGCGCATCCATACTACTCAAGGTAACCCATTGCGCATCCATTTTATTCGAAGAAATCTACTGCGCATCCATATTACTTGGAGTAACGTACTGCGCATCTATAGTACTCGAGGAAAGCCACCGCGCATCCATAGTACTCGAGGAAATCCACTGCGCATCTATATACTACTCGAGATAACCCACTTATTAAAGAATAAAGAAAATAATAGAAACACCGAACAGAGGTTGCATAGTATTTTAATTGAAAATCGTAGAAGCTAGATACACACGCAAGGACGCGTTGCTATATCCTCATCTATCCTTGAACCATTGGTATCAATTTAGCAACATGTTTGTAAACCTTAAAATTCCACATCCACGTTTTCTATCCAAGTCTCTCACAAAGAAGAAAAAAATTGCACTCCACTATGTGAAAATTATTTATGAAACTTTAATAGCATAATATTTGAAATCGCCTACTCCAAAAACCTATAAAACGATATGTCACATCGGTAGTGGGGGGTGGTGGAAGGGGGTGGTAGAGGGGGCAAATGAAGTAAAAAATATGTTGACGCTTTTCCACCCCCCCTTTAATAGTGAGGTGGGGGTGGTAATGGGAGTAATTTTTTGAGCCCTTACCTTTTCTTATATATACTAAATACCAATTTTATGGACTCTTACATGCTTGATTTACTTATTTACCCCCCCTTTATCCCAATTTACCCTTCAACGGCATAAAATGAAAATATAATCTAGTTCCAGTTCTCGTTAAAATACATACGTGTATCAAATTTCAAGTCAATATCTTTAACGGTTCCAGAGTAAACATGCGCACAAAAAAGTTACGGGCAAACAGAAATTTTTTTTGCTCAAATTTAAAATCTCGACGTCTCATGACATTCTAAGCCTATTTGAACAATGACAGTTTTTTTAAATTTTTTTGCCGTTACTATACTTCCACTGGATGTGAAAGTAATAAAATTCACTTTATCACGTTGTTCGCATTTGTGATGCACATGGTACATGGAACTTTTACTTAATTTTCTTTGTTATGTATTATTTAATATTATATCAAAATGGTTTATTTTACTGGGAAAAAAATGTTTTATGTTGCCAGCAGCTCATTGGGTTTTTATATTTAATTGTTATGAAAATAAACATAATAAACACGCCACACACTAAACAGAACAAGGAGGTATGTGTTTGATTCAAAATTGTTTTTTATTTGCTAGGCATGCATTACATGTTTTTATAAGAATCATTACCGTTTTTAGGTTAAATTTAAAAATACAATGTAGCTGGCAATGATGAATATTTCACCATTTCGTCGTTTTTCTGAATGTTTCAGATGTTGCATTGCATTTGAATATTATGTCTATATGAGAGCCGTCTCTGGCGCAGAGACAAATCTCCTTGTTTATCAAAAGCGACGATTTACGCGACGCGAACCATACGAGTGCATGCCATCAACCTAACTGATGTTTGTGCAACTGACTAAGATCTTAGACCCCAATACGGTGGCGCCGTACTATACATCAGATCCTGCTTGGGCTACGATTTCAAGTACACGGTTGCGCCTCTTGGTAGACTTTTCACTCAACGCTTTAGTTTTTGCCGTACATTTATGTTGAATTAAATAAGCACATTTCGTAGCTTATATATGTTTTGAATTTAAATCTGGATTTGTCCAGTGTATACATTTTTCCGCATTTCGTTGTGCTTTGGTATTTTTACCATTTTGTTGTGTTCAGTCTACTGTTTTATTACATTTCAGTATGCATATTTTACATTTGGCCTGGTAATATATGTTTGCTATATTTCTGTTATATTCCGTTATATTATGATAGGGATGTAAGTAGTAATTTTTGTTGGTCTTATTGGCTTGGGTACTAGTTTGGATATAATTTGGTCCTCTATTAGTGCTTGATGCAGTTTTAGATTTTTACATTTTCCTAAACTTCGAGATTCCATATGTCATATATTTTTTGAGCATTTTTTAGAGTTTCTTTTAGTAAATTTCTTAGAATACATTTTTAAAATTAAGTCTCGAATCTTTTACGTTACCTTTCGGTTGGTATTTCCCCTTAAAATACCTGGCACCCTTCTTCTTCTTCTTCATTTTCTTTTTGCATTTTACCTTTTGAGTTGTTTACCTTTATATTCGTTATAACTTTTACCTTTTCATTTTTTACCTTTACATGTGTTTACCTTTCTAGTTTACATTTTTCTGTCTTTTTAAGTACATTTTACAATTTTGGTAACCTGAAATAATTATTATAATTTTCTTCGTTATGTTTTATGTATATACCTTTTCTGCCTAAGCTTATATTAGAGCAGGGTTGCTTTTAGTATTTTTGTATATAGTGTATATAGCTAACGTTTTGTATGTTTTTGTTTAGTGTTTTTCCTGGATGGCTAAAAATTAGCACAGGATGCTTTTATCTTTTTGTATAGTTTGTGCGTTGTACGTTTTGTCGTACATTTATTTGTGTATAGTACCTTTCCCGCTTGCTGTGTGCAAATGTGATTTTGTTCTATCTTTTGATGTACGTTAACGTACATCCTACATTTTGTTACGTATCTTATGTTACCTTTCTGGCTTGCTGTGTGTAAGTACAGAGTTATGTTTTATATTTCTATCCTACGTTACCTTTTCTGGCGAATCTAAGTGTTCCCTGTCAAAAAAATCTCATCAATCCGTATTAAAAATTATCAAAAATTAATAAGTATCTGATGAGATTTTCTCAAATATATGCAAAACAGAAGTAGGATATCAAAAAAGCAAATCAATGACAGAATTTTAATATGCAGTTAATTAATATTATTGACAACCATTTTCAAACAAACTTGATATACATTCAATACTAAAAGCTACGTCCTAGGTTGGCCGGTAGATGGAGTCACTTAGTTTTTTTATTTTAACACCTTCTCCAAAACTCTACCATCCAACTTTGAAACACCAATGTTTTGACGAATAAGTTCAAAACGAACCTTATCTAAAGGTTTTGTTAGGATGTCAGCTAACTGCTGTTTTCCTTCTATATGCTTGATAATTATTTCCCCATCAAGATACCGCTCTCTAACATAAAAATGACGTATCTCTATATGTTTAGAACGTTTGTGGTACTCTGGGTTTTTCGCTAGCTTTACAGCACTTGCATTGTCGATGAAAAGTATTGGAGTTTCTTTAACATCGATTATCTCGAGGAGCAAACGTTTTAACCAGATAACCTCCTTTGCTCCTTCGCTAGCTGCCATTATCTCGGCTTCCGTTGTGGATAATGCAACGGATTTTTGCAATTGACTCATCCATGATACAGCTCCTCCTGATATCATTGCTACAACACCTGTTGTGGAACGTCTGGTGTGTATATCTCCACCAAAATCAGCATCACTATATACTTTCAAAAAATCCTCTGCTTTATAGATGATTCCACACTTTAGAGTTCCTCTAAGGTATCTAAATATGCGTTTAATGGCATTCCAGTCACTTCGAGTTGGTTTGTCTAGAACTCGAGCCACTTTGCTAACAGCAAATGCGATATCCGGTCGAGTTGTTGTCATAAGATGCATAAGACACCCAACTGCTTCCCTGAATGGTACTTTATCTGTTACATCTTCATTGGACTGTGCTTCTTCACGACCGATAGGAGTAGACACCGGATTACATTCGTTCATCTGAAATCTATTCAGGATATTTTGTGTGTATGCTTCTTGGCTAACCATGATGGCACCATCAGAACAATGCTGAATTTTCATTCCTAGGTAGTTTTCAAGATCTCCAACTGTAATTTTAAATTCTTCTTTTAATTGTTCAAGAAAATCTTTTATTTCATGGTCGCTGTCACCAACAACAATACCATCGTCTACATAAATTGCTATATACAAAGATCCTTCGTCGCGCTTTCGGTAGAAGAGGCATGGATCAGCACTGCTATTTTCTAGACCTGACTTTTTCATAAATTGAAGAAATCGCTGGTTCCAACAACGTGGGGCTTGCTTCAACCCGTATAAACTTCGTTGCAAAAGACACACACGTCCCGATCCATCTTGAAATCCTTCTGGTTGCTCAATGAAAACCTTCTCCTGAAGAGAACCATACAAGAACGCAGTTTTTACATCAAACTGTTTAAGTTTCATGTGCTTTGCGGCTGCGATAGCAAGAAGTGTACGAATGGTGTCGTATCTTGCCACGGGGCTGAAGGTTTCTTCATAGTCAATACCCTGTTTTTGTACATGACCTCTGGCTACCAGACGAGCTTTGTATCGACATCCATTGCTTAATTGCTTAATGCACAGTATCCAACGATTCTGCAGTACTTTCTCATTCTGAGGCCTTTGAACCAGTTTCCATGTGTCGTTTTCTTTTAAAGATTCAAGCTCCTCTTGCATAGCAGAGAGCCACTTTTCGCTTTCTGGACAGTCCATTGCTTCTTTGTAACAACTTGGAGTTGTGACAGTTGTCCTTGTGTAAGATAGACAAAGTCACCACTGATCATCCATCTTGGTTTTACATTTTTACGTTTATCGGATATTAAATCAGAAGTTTCTTCGTCATTTGATGTGTTGCTCTCCTTTTCATCTGAGATGTGTGTATTATTTGAACTGCTTTGTAAATTTACATCCCACTCTGGTGTTTGACAGTATGAATTTTTATGTTCATTTTCAATTTCAACGATGCTGTTTCTACGCAGATTGCATACAACTTCCGGTTTGAAGCGAACATCATGAGAACAAACCACCTTATTTTGAGAAGGAATCCAAACACGATATCCATCCCGTTCATTGACGTATCCAACCACGTAACCAAGTTCTGCTTTGTTCTCAAATTTTGTTCTCAGCTGTTTTGGAACATGTACGTAACACTCGGTGCCGAAGATTTTTAGATGATCCAGATTCTCCAATCTTCTTTCATACCATAGTTCATACGGTGCTTGAAATTCTATGGAAGACTTTCCAAAGTGGTTCAAAGCATACGCTGCTATATTGCATGCTTCGGGCCACAATTTTTGGGGTAGTCCACTTGAGTTCAACATTGAGCGTGCTGCTTCCACCAAAGTGCGGTTTTCTCTTTCAGCTGCGCCATTTTGCTGTGGCGTATATGGAGGAGGAACCAACTGCTCAATGCCATGTTTACTGAACAATTTTGCAACATTTTTGTTAACAAATTCTTTTCCACCGTCACAACGAAATCGCTTTACTACATGTCCATTTGCTTTCGCTTCGTTGAGAAAACGTTCAAGATGTTCACATGCCTCGTCCTTGTGCTTCATGAAGAATATTCGACGAAACTTACTAAAATCGTCTTTAAAACATACAAAATATTTTGAACCAACCACTGATGATATCGACATTGGACCATTTACATCTGCGTGAATCAATTCACCCACATATTTAGATTGATTCGGTCGACTTTTAAAGGGAAGTCTGTGCATTTTTCCAACGGCGCATCCATCACAGAAACTGTCAGGCACTCCAGTCATATCGATGTCAAAGCGCTTAAGTATTTGCTTGACATGGTGCTTATTTTGATGTGCCAGCTTCTCATGATACATTTGCAATGCATCTTCATTTGTGATCGTCATATTAACTTCAACGGCATATGCTGGTTTTATAACTCTAATTTTGAGCACATACAAATTGTCACTCAGGAAACCAGTAGCACAAATACTATTTGTCATCTTACTTCGAATATATACTCCTTTATCATTCAACTCTGTTTTGTATCCTTGGCGTGCAGCCGCTTTTATAGAAAACAGATGAGCATTTGCATCTGGTACGTACCACACATTGCTGAGTTGCCTATCATGCCATGAACCATTGCAGTACACCTGTACATTGATTGTGCCCTGTCCATACGCTTTCATGGTTGTGTCACGCTTTCCAAGGGAAATTGTCTGTGGCACTCCAAATTTCTTGTACGTTGCAAAATAAAGTTTATTTGGTGTTATGTGCACTGATGCACCACTATCACATATCCATATATCAGGACTGAGGTTTTCGTCTGTAGATGCTCCGAGAGCATGAGCAACGAACGCTGTTTGTCCGTCATTTCCAACCTGGGAATTCTTTTGAGGACACTCCGCCGCCCAGTGACCCAGCTGCTTACATTTGTTACATGGAAAACGCATTTTGGCTCTTTGAGCACCTCCTCGACCTCTTGAAGTAGAGTTTCCCTGTGTCTTCTTAAAATTCCTTGACTTTTGATGTTTGCCAGACATAAAAGCCGATTGTTGATCATTATTATCTGATACAGATTTTGTCTCTCTGAGTTCAATATTACACAACTTCTCAATTAACAGATTTAGCGTCTGTTGCTGTGCTGGGATGGTATCCCAGACGTCCTTGAAGTTATCGTATTCTTTTCCAAGAGTTGATAATATTCTGCCATTCAGCATTTTCTCCGAGAGCTTGTTCTCGCTATGTTTTTGTAATTCGTTATTTAAATCAGTGAATAATGTTTGTAACCTTGCTACGTGTGAGCTTATGTCTTCTGTCTCGTTGCGCTTTGCTTGGAAGAATTGTTCGATAAGCATGTTTAATCTCTGCGTGCTGCTTCGCTCGAAACGTGAACAAAGCTTTTCCCAAATTTCTGCTGACGTTTCACTCGTCAACACAAGATCCGCAACGGGTTTTGACAACGCACCTGCAATTTGAGCTGCTGCTTTTGCGTCTTCAACTTTCCATTTCTTCAATGCTTCTTTTTCTGGTACAGTTGGCTGGACAGAAAGTTCTGGTCTTTTGTGAATGCCAAATACTATGTCTTCACATTCATTTGCTCGAAACACCATCCTCATGTGCCATTTCCAAACTGCCCAATCTTGAGGACTTTTGAGTTTTTCGACCACAATCTTCATGTTGGTAGAGTCACTCGCTAAAGCCATTTCAAAGCTACTCAGTGTTACAAATTTGAATTTGAATGTTTCTTTACTTTACTGTTTATATACTTGTATTAGAACGTCCTCGGGTCCATAACCTGATGAGATTTTCTCAAATATATGCAAAGCAGAAGTAGGATATCAAAAAAGCAAATCAATGACAGAATTTTAATATGCAGTTAATTAATATTATTGACAACCATTTTCAAACAAACTTGATATGCATTCAATACTAAAAGCTACGTCCTAGGTTGGCCGGTAGATGGAGTCACTTAGTTTTTTTATTTTAACAGTATCTATGCGAACCTATATGGTCAATAAGTTTCTATAAGAGTTAGGTAAAGTTGCTGTTGAAATTGTTATCAGTTTATATCAGAATTGACCAGCAAACCGAGTCAAGCAATATCCATTTGTAAATCCAAACATTTACTTATACCACATCAATGAGAATTTATGAGCACAGTATCTAATGTAATTCGTACGGCTTTCCATGATTAAAAGAGAAGTGTTTCTTTAAGAAATGAGCTGCATTAGGTTAGAATAGTTTTGATTTGCAATTGAAAATTACAAATTACAATGTTTGAATAGGGATTTATGAGATCAGTTTCAGAGTATTAATGTTTTTTTTCAGTAATATATTAAATGTGTTTTCATTTGTTTGCATGGGTAAAAAGAAAGGTCAGTTTTCAACTGCAATTACAAATACAAGTTTAATCACTTCGAATGGGGGTATATGCGATCAATTTCTAAAAGTATTTATGCTGTTTTCCGAATATAATTGTGATGAGGTTTAATCAGTAACAAATTGTTCACTACTTGTTATGATATGGTCGGAAATTCCAAGTACACATTTAGTATTCCTTCAAGAGGATTGATGAGAGCGGTTTCTACGAGTATCTATTTGTTGTTCCTCTAGTCAATTATATAAGTCTTTATCAGTACAGATTCGGATCTAATTTAAATATGAAAATTATATCAGAATAAAGCAACCAAATATTTTAAACAGTATCTATTTGTAAATCCAGACATTTACTTATACTATCTCGATTAGAATTTATGAGAACAGTATCTAATGTAAAACGTGCGGCTTTCCATGGTTAAATGGCAAGTGTTTCTATAAGAAACGAGCTGCATTAGGTTAGAACAATTTTGATTTGCAATTGAAGATTAAATTATGTTTGAACAGGGATTTAAGAAATCAGTTTCTATGAGTATTAATGTTTTTTTCAGTAATATATTAAATGTGTTTTCATTTGTTTGAATGGGTAAAAAGAAAGGTCAGTTTTCAACTGCAATTACGAATACAAGTTTAATCACTTCGAATGGGGTTATATGCGATTAATTTCTAACAGTATTTATGCTGTTTTTCGAATATAATTGTGATGAGGTTTGATCAGTAACAAATAGTTCATTACATGTTACGATATACTCATGGTCGGAAATTTCAGGTACATATTTAGTATGCCTTCAAGAGGATTGATGAGAGCAATTTCTACGAGTATTTATTTGTTGTTCCTGCAGTAAATTATATAAGTCTTTATCAGTATGCATTCGGATCTAATTTAAATACAAAAATTATATCAGAATGAAACCCCAAATATTTTAAACAGTGTCCACCTGTATATCCAAACATTTAAAGATAATGTTTTAATGAGAATCCATCAGAACAGTATCTAATGTAACATTTGCGGTTTTCCGTGGCTAAATTTTAAAATTATTTGCAATAAATAAGCTTTAACGGATTCGAACAGTTTTAATTTGCAATTCCAGATGAATAGTTTTCATTGTCAAATAGGGATCTATGAGGTCAGTGTAATGTTTTTTTTTTCAATAAAATGTGTTTTTATTGGAAAAAAAACGTTACACAAAGACACTGACCTCATAGATCCCCATTTAACCCTTTCAGGCTTAGTGGTTATCCTGTGGAACCGCCTTATGTACGCAAAAATAAACTTTAACAAATAATAAATTAATTAAATTATGTGAATTTTGTGACCAAAAATATTTATCTTTTCCATTATCTGAAATAATGTTAAGAATCGTTTGCCAAGAGTTGTTTGATTTTGTGTATTCGGTAGAACAACGATGTCTCGGGGTTCCACGTGTAGAGGTACGCAGTACTGAAGATCCACTAGTAAGACATATTTAAATCGCAGACTGTCCATTGGAAAAAAAAATTGATAACAATATTAGAACTGGTAGACAATACCTTCACTACGAAAATTTTTTCCAACTCAGATAAGAAGTCTCAAATTTTCTAAGAGTAGAATCGTATATTGATGATAATAATAAGATTCATAAGGGCTCTAATCGTATCTCTTGTCACTTTTTATCTGCCCTGAAAGGGTTAACAATTAAAACTATTCATCTGGAATTGCAAATTAAAACTGTTTAAATCCGTTAAAGCTTATTTATTACAAATACTTTTAAAATTTAGCCACGGAAAGCCGCACGCGTTACATTAGATACTGTTCTGATTGGTTCTCATTAAAATATATCTTTAAATGTTTGGATTTACAAGTGGATACTGTTTAAAATATTTGGTTGCTTCATTCTGATATAATTTTTGTATTTAAAGTAGATCCGAATGCATACTGATAAAGGTTTATATAATTTACTATTGGAACAACAAATACATACTCGTAGAAACTGCTATCATCTGCTGTTCTAACCTAATGCAGCTCGTTTCTTATAGAAACACTTGCCATTTAACCACGGAAAGCCGCACGTTTTACATTAGATACTGTTCTCATAAATTCTCATTGAGGTAGTATAAGTAAATGTCTGGATTTACAAATAGACACTGTTTAAAATATTTAGTTGCTTTATTCTGATATAATTTTCATATTTAAATTATAAATCTGTACTGATAAAGACTTATATAATTTACTAGAGGAACAACAAATAGATACTCATAGAAACTGCTCTCATCAATCCTCTTGAAGAAATACTAAATGTGTATTTGAAATTTCCGACCATATCATAACAAGTAGTGAACAATTTGTTACTGATTAAACCTCATCACAATTATATTCGAAAAACAGCATAAATACTTTTAGAAATTGATCGCATATAACCCCATTCGAAGTGATTAAACTTGTATTTGTAATTGCAGTTGAAAACTGACCTTTCTTTTTACCCATTCAAACAAATGAAAACACATTTAATATATTACTGAAAAAAAACATTAATACTCATAGAAACTGATCTCATAAATCCCTATTCAAACATTATAATTTGTAATCTTCAATTGAGAATCAAAACTGTTCTAACCTAATGCAGCTCGTTTCTTATAGAAACACTTGCCATTTAACCACGGAAAGCCGCACGTTTTACATTAGATACTGTTCTCATAAATTCTCATTGATGTGATATAAGTAAGTAAATGTTTGGATTTGCAAATGAATACGGCTTGGCTCATTTTGCTGCTCCATTCTGCTATAAACTGATAGAAATTTCAGCAGCAACTTTACTCCAGGCTCCAGTATAGGGAGCTGTATATGTGTCGCTAATTCATATCTAATCTAATGTGACCTAAGGAACTGACGTGTGTTTGTTAAATGAAAAGTAAAGCAGTATCTTTCACTGCTAACTCATTCATTGCTTCTAGGCTAGAACACCAGAGGAAATAAGGACTTTGCAGTATTTTGTGTTTACCACTATATTAGTAAATTAGTATTTCTATTTGAAATGTGCAATTGAAACTGTACATTTGTCGGCATGCATATCCAAATTAATACTAATAAAAAAGCAAAATGGAAGTTTACAATAAAAATACATCTGTAAAATATACAATTAAAACTGTACATTTGTTGACATGCATATCCACATTAATACTAATGAAAAGACGTATTGAAATTTACAATAAAAACATGTTGATAAACAGTGTGTTACATACGATAGATACTGGAGAAAGGACGGACTGGAACTCTTATGATATTACTTATAGAAAAGTTTAGAATCTCTTTAAAGTTGTATCTGTGATTCCATATGTTTACAGATATAAGGGCAAGAGTTCATTTGCAGAGACTAAACTGTAGATTTGTTGATGTATATTTCATATAAGTACTCGTGAAAGGGCAACATGATAATTCCAAATAGCTCATTCGGAATTAGTTTCATACCGATTTAAAACTTAATAAAACAGATAAAATCCTATCTGTATATTACTAATATAACTTATAGGAACAATAAAACCGCATCACTTTTTTTTTATAAGTTTCTATATGGAATTTTTGGCAGGGTTAGTTCAGATTTACCTTTTTTCGTACGAATTTTTCGTGCGATATGTTACGTTACCTTTTTGCTGGCTAAGTTTTGCTTAGTGCAGGATAATATATGTTTTACCTTTACCTTTTTGCTGACTAAGTTTTACTTAGTGCAGGTTATCTTGTCGTGCATACGATATGTGCGATTACTTTTGTCATACGTTTTGTTTTCATCCGTCATATTTACGTTCGTTTCTTTACCTTTTCTTGGCTAAGATAATAATTAGCATAAGAATATACGTTTACCTTTATACCTTTTCCTGGCTCAAAGAGTGCAGAGGTCCATGTAAGTCTTGGCTGACCAAAAGGGTTAGTTGCAAGCTGGATCTGGCTAGTTCTATACTAGTTTACGTTTTGCTTCCTTGGTTAAAATATATTAGCAGAGGAAATTTTCGTTCTGTCTTGTCTAGCTAAGTCTAGTATGGGATTTTATAGTAATATTATTGGCTATTTTAAATGCGTTTTATCTTGACTAGTCTCGCCTAGTTTGGGATAGTTATGATTTTTTTAGTTAGCTAAAAGGTAACAAGTTGCTTTCTCTATAGTTTTATTTTCCTGATTCGAAAAATTTTGTTGCTTAGCAGAGTGAGTGAATTTGTCTTGGTTTATCTTTGCACCGATTTGTTTTTGTATATTTGCTTTAATGGTCTTAGTTAAGGAATTTTTAGAGCCAAATATTTTTGTTGTTACTCTACCTATGTGTATATAGAACTCTTTTCCTTGTTTATGGAAATTCTGTAGGGTTGACTTGGGTCATCATTTTGTTTTATAAGTTTAGTCTTTGGAGGTCTTCATATGATTTGGTTCTTTTCTATAAATCCACTTCCCTTGTCATTTGGAAACCAACATTGCATTATTTTGTTTTCAAGTATTCAGGTGTTACATTTTTTATATTTGTATCTGGTATTCAATGAAATTGTTCAATTGTTCAATGAAATTGTTCAATTGTTCAATGAAATTGTTGATGCCAAATATTTCAACGTATTTGTTTACATGTTTCGTTTTGTTTATTTTCCCTTGTCTTGTCTATCTTCCCTTTTCTTTTAAATATCTATATATGATATTTTTTTATGTTAGTATTCAGTATGATATGACTTATGTAAATAGGCTTATCTTCCATTTTCTCTTAAATATATATATATATATATATATATATATATATATATACATATATATATATATATATATATATACCGCTGCAAAGTACATGATTCTTACCACGTGAAGCGTTGCTTTAGTTGCTGTAATTTTGGCCATATATCAAAAGACTGCCCTAGTAGAATTCCAGTGTGTATCAATTGCGCCGATGGACATGAGAAAAACCTGTGTACATCTAATGTACAAAAATGTGCATTTTGTATCAAGTCTAACAAGCAATATAAAACGAATTACAGCTTCCACCACTCTGCAAATGATCCCAAATGTCCATGCTACGTCTCCAAATTAAATTTAATAAGATCTAGAACTCTGGCTAATCTAAGCTGCCAATCCGAATAGCAATCAGCAATGAAAATCAATAAACTAGACTACAACATATTACACATCTGTCATGTCAATATTAGATCTTTAAACTCCTGTTTTGACGACTTCTCTGCCCTTGTTATTGAGCAACAATTTGACATCATAGCGATAAGCGAAACATGGCTAGCTCCTAATGACCCATCAGAAAATTTTGTTATACCCGAGTACACTTTGTTGCGGCAAGATCGTTCTAGAAGAGGGGGAGGCGTATGTTGTTATGTACATAAAAATATCAAACACAGTTTAATAATTACAGATTACATTGAAGACGATTGTCATTTCGAACAGTTATGGATTTCTATTACCCTTAATAACAGAAAGCTAGCCCTTGGTGTAGGATATCGTCCTCCTTTATGTAACATTACATATTTAAACAACTTAGAGGAAGTTCTTAGCAACATTTCTGGCGTAGTCGATGATATTATCTTTGTTGGAGATTTAAATATTGACTTTTACAAAAAAGATACAACTCAATACAAATATATTAGTAATATATTGAAATGCTTCAACCTTGTGCAACACGTTAATGAACCTACTCGTGTAAGTGACACTAGTTCAACACTTATCGATATAATCTGTACAAATACAAAAGATAGAGTTATAGAATGTAGCACACTTGATATGCTCAACATGTCCGATCACAGATTAACTTACTGTAAATTAGATTATAATATTGCAAAAAATTTACCTCGAAAGGTAACCTATAGAGATTATCGCTTTTTTAATCTAAATGAATTTGCAAAAGATGCCTCTTCCGTGAACTGGAATTACCTAAACACATTAACTCATATCGATGACAAAGTTGAGTTTCTTAATAAAGCTATTATAACTCTATTTGATATACATGCACCATACAGGACCGTTACCTTCAAACACCCACCAAGGCCCTACATCACTGACACCATTAAACAAATTATCCGGCTTAAAGATCGTGCATATAATAAATATAAAAAAACGAAATTAGAAAATCACTTACAGACTTTCAAGGATCTCAAAAATTATCTATCTCTGGCAATCAAAAATGAAAAGAAAGCGTATATTACCCATCAAATAAATTTAAACAGAAACAATCCGAAAAAACTGTGGAAAGACTTTGCAAACTGGAATGTACATAGTAAACCCCGTAATGAAATTTCCCCTGATATCAACAACGCTAATGAGACAAACCAATTCTTTACAAATATACCAGCCGGATCCATAAATAATGACACTTTAGATTTTTACCGAAACAATATCGCCAGTTCTTCATCAACTGAAATGGAACTTCCTGTAGTTTTGGTGGAGGAAGTAGAACAAACTCTCAAAGAGATTAAATCATTCGCCTTCGGCTCTGATAATATCAATTTGGAAATGCTACGCCATGTTTTTCCATACTGTAAGAATGCCATAACACATATTATAAATACATCATTTGAACATTCTACTATTCCTTCCATTTGGAAAAAATCGATAATAACCCCTCTTCCTAAAGTTTCATTAGCCACCGAACTTAAAGATCTTAGACCAATAAGTGTTCTGCCACCTTTATCAAAACTTCTAGAGAAAATAATGAGTAGAAGACTCACTGATCATATCATGAGCAACGACGTACTTCCTCCTACACAATCTGGATTTAGAAAGCACCACAGCACTACAACAGCGCTAATGAAAATCACCAATGATCTTATAGGAAATATTGACAAATCACAAACCACATTCTTAGTGCTCTTAGATTACAGCAAAGCGTTTGACGTAATCAACCATGATCTTCTTATCGCCAAACTCCATTATAATAATATACATCCCACAGTGTTAAAATGGTTTGCTAGTTATCTGTCTGATCGTACCCAAATGGTGAAAACTAATGATATCCTTTCTCTTGACTTGCCTATTACAAAAGGCGTACCTCAAGGAAGCATTCTCGGTCCGCTTCTATTTATAATATACACCAGCGATCTGCCAAAAGTGTTATCTTCCTTGTGTACTATGCATCTATATGCTGACGATGCGCAGCTTCAAATAGCAAGTGATCCACGAAATCCTGATCAATCAATTGCAGTGTTAAATGAAAACTTAAAGCGGGTATCTGAATATTCCATGAACCATGGTATGGTGATTAATCCAACCAAAACAGTAGCTCTGTGCATCGGAAATAAAGTGCTGTGTGCCAAAACTAAACAAAATGTGACTCATGACATTTTTTTGGATAACAACTGCATTAATTTAAGTGATGCTGCCAAAAATTTAGGACTTATCATTGATCAAAACATGAATTTTGAAAAGCAAGTGATAAACAAATGTAGCATAGCATATTCTAAAATTAAATATATTTATAAATATAAGTACATTCTGCCCTGTGATATAAAATGGAGATTAGTGAATAGCTTAATATTAAGTCATTTTGATTATGCCAGTAGTGTATACTTTCACTTTCTTAGCAAAAACTTTCAGAATAAAATTCAAGTTGTGCAAAACTGCTGCTTTAGATTCTCTTATAACATAGATAAAAAGGACCATATAACACCACATTATGTCGATAAAAATATTTTAAAAATAGAAAACAGATTTACTTTCCTGTACGGTACGCTCCTTTATAATATTGTTACCAATAATACACCCCAATACTTATCTGCCTTTCTTGAACGCAGATCTAATACTCATAATGTGAACTTAAGATATATCGATAATTATACCATTCCAAAACATAATACAAGTAAATTTGAGGGTTGCTTTTCTTATCTTGCACCTAAATTGTTAAACAAGCATCTTAGTATATTTATGTCCACAAGTTCCATATTTCAATTTAAAAATAAACTCAGGAAAGAACTACTAGACCAGCAGAAAAACATGTTAGCATAATTTACTTTTATATCATTTGTTTATAGTAACTATAAGGTTAAATATAAGAATTCTATTACCTGTATTTTCACTCGGGGGAAGTTGCAATAACGACACTTTCGATACTTCCTCCCATTTGATTTGTATATGTATTTATATATGTATATGTCAAATAAAGATTGTTTATTATTATTATTATTATTATTATTATATATATATATATATATATATATATATATATATATATATATATATATATATATATATATATATATATATATATATATATATATTACCTTATTATTTAGTATGTAACGGCTAATGCTTATAAGCTTATCTTCCCGATTTTGAAAGCTTTTAGAGTTTGGTAAACTAATTGAATTTGTTTAGTTTATCTTAACCCTGTTTTTAACCTGATATAGCTCTTTTATTGGTTTTTATCAATAAACTAAGTCAAAATTTTATATTTCCCCGTGGGTTCGACTTTGTCCATTTGTTCGTTTTCATTTTGATTTGGTTCACTTTTGTTCAGCTTTGTTTTTAAATTTAATACAGTTAATTACATTCTCCTTCTTACTACGTTACCTTCTACCACATTACCTTATGTTTTCTCTTACCCTTCCCTTGTGAAGTATGTGTGAAATCCGAACGTTAAAGTATTTAGTGGTGTTGTTCTTCTTTTTAGCTTGAGATGTATTGATGTATGTGACGCGAATGTAGTATGTTTGAAAAGCTAAAGAGATATTCCCTATTATTTTCCTATACCTTAGTTATTCCGGTCTCCATCCTTTTGGGAAGGATCCCGCTAGTAAGGAGGGAGAGTGTAATGGTCATTTTTATCGCCAGTCATAAAAGCCCTTAAATTACATTATTTTATATTTTTCGTGCATAAATTACCTATTTTGTTATCCTTTAGAAAATCAAATTACCACCGCTATTGTCGAATCCTTGAAATTATTTTCTACCGTAGCCTTCTAGAATTTATATTTGCATAGTACACACGGTCTAACGAAAAATTTAATATCGTCCTTAGGTCGGACATTTGGTATTCGTATTTTAACCGCCAAATATCGCTCCTTATAAGGAGGTATTCATCACCGGGCCAGCGATTGGTTCATTTTTCTATTGCTACGTTGAGCCAGTTTGTTGCTCCCCACCTACCCTTATAAATATAGACCAAAATATCGACCATGACACTTCCACGGCCGCTTTAAGCGAGCCCACAGTCATTACCTTTACAACTGAATTTGAGGAACTAAAGTAATAGTTCCAGTGTTAGCATGGTTTAGTCTTTCTAAGCCTTGATTATACTACCTTTAATATGTCTTTTGTATCGTACAATTAACCATTTCTTGTTAATAGGAATTAATCAAGTGGTTATGTTTGTTTTTTCGAGAAATAGAATATAAAAATATTCTTGCGTATGTAAAAATTGTACATAAAAATGTTTTAATAGTGTTGTAAACCTACGTACCCGTGGGTACTCAACTATAAAAAGTGATCTGCATTCCTGTGTTGTGTCTTTGATTTGCCAAGCAGCTTACGCGACGTCATGAAAACTGTACCTTTCCCCTTAAATAATAGCTGGTGTACATACACCGTATTTTGTATGTTTTTAGTTAAGTGGTCAAATACAAAAGCATACATACATTTTTGACTAATCCGCAATCAAAACCAGACTCAAAATACTCCCAGCAACCGTGTACAATAAAAAGGAATAATAGTAAAATATTAATGATGATTAGAGCCATAGAAAATGGAATGTCAGCATTCTTGGACACTGATGCAGAAGATAGATTGACACTTTCACTTTGATAATCTAAATATTTATATTAACGTATAAGCTTTTGTAGACACAAACGTCAACGAAAACACCCCGTGAAAAGTGTTAGGCCGCTAAGTATCTACTCTTTAAACTTACTTTTAGGCTACATTCCTTTTCCAATAATATGTGGAACTCTGCCTATATTTTCTTTCACATTTCATTATTATTTTTCTGTTGATAAAACTTATTTGCGTATGTATAAAGTTTTCAATATTATTAATACTTGTTTTTAGGTTATATTTTTATCTTTCCGTTTGGCCACAATTTAGATTTTAATGCGTTCAAAATTACTTCTAAAATAGTCATTTAATAAGGATGTTTTTTCATTGTAGATGTGTTTAGGCTAATTTCTTAGTAATAGTTTGGATATCAAGACTATATTAATAACAAAAACCATGTCAACATATTCTAGCCATTTTTATAGCTAGCAGAATGGCAGTATTAGGACTTAACATTTGCATACGTGCTCATATATGACATCATTATAACCAAACCTGCATGGCGATTTTATGGCTACTAGTAATGACCAGTATTATAGGTAAAAAGAGATCATCATGACTATTTCGTTTTTAAATTTTACGCTAAACTACGTCTAAAATAAGATGACCAAAATATAAGTAAACAAAAGCCGTTGAAACGTTTTAATGGCTGCACTTTAGTTATCTCAGCTGAATAGCATATTTGTGCTACTTGGGGACTTTTACCTGTTGACGAACTTTGTTTATAATTTTCAGAACGCTTTGACAAATAGCTAGATTCTTTGTTTGCATTTTTAAACTGTAATTTTTCAACAGTACTAACAGATCCTTGCACCAATTTACGTTGATTTTCTGCGGTTTCAAGACTTAAGCTAATTTGCAAGCATCATTAAATGTAGGAGACTCTGATTCACTAAGTAATTTTTGTTGTACGCTGGCACTGACAACTCCACATACAAGTCGATCACGTAAGCTTGGTCCAAAAAGGTTTCAAACCTGCAATACTTCGACAAATCCTGTACTGATTGACACTTTGGTCAGAGAACTTACACCACAGAGAAGCGATAACAAGGCTTCCCGCGTTAACCGTTTTCGTATGCGCATGTGCGAGATAGGTTGTGTAGTTGTCATTATATTATATTATATTATTATTTTTTTTTTTTTTGTTAAAAACCAGTCACCCTTCTCTGTGGCTCCGACCCTCACAGAGGGGTGCTGGTAGTACCGGCAGCCACTCCCCACACCCGTGGGGTGAGTGACTACTGGGTCCGGGAATCGTGTGCCCTGAATAATAATATTACTATTATTATTATTATTATTATTATTTTTTTTTTTTTTCGTAAAAGCCAGTCACCCTTTATACTCTGTGGCTCCGACACTCACAGAGGGGAGCTGGTAGTACCGGCAGCCACTCCCCACGTCCGTGGGGTGAGTGACTACTGGGTCCGAGAATCGTGTGCCCTGAGTAGACGTAATGAGCCGAGGATAATGGCCTTCTGCATCCTGCCGGCTAAGATCTCTGCCGAATTTCGGCATGCCGGTATGATCTTTAGGTCTGAAAGCAGCGTGTGTCTCGTTCCACCGAGGGCTCCTATGATCAGGACCACTAGCTTAACAGTATGGCCAGGGTAAAGCCTGCGGAGCTCGAAGAGCAAATCTCGATATTTCGTCCGTTTTTCCTCCTCCTTCAAGACAATGTTATTCTCCGCGGGAGCCGAGAACTCCACGACAAACATTGTCTTGAGTTGGTGGTCGAGGAGGACCATGTCAGGCTTATTAGCTTGTATTTGCCTGACGGTGGGAAACGAGTAGTTCCAATAAATTAGACACTTCTCATTCCCCACAACGGACTCAATATCCCCCGGAGCGTAAGGCAGCACTGGTGTCTCGTCTATCCCATACGAGTGCCTTAAGTGATAATAAAGCACTCGTAATGCTGCGTCGTGCCTCTGGATATAGGCCGAGACTGCATATACTGGACAAGCCGACAGCAAATGCATTAATGTCTCCGGCGCCCTGTGGCAGGTCCTGCAGCTGACATCAGGGACCTCTATACCCATGACACGACTTCGATAGACGAGTGTGTTGAATACACCATCCTGGCACGCCATTATGAATCCCTCGGTCTCAGACTTTAGCCCGGCTGACCTTAAGAAAGCAAAGGTCAGCCTTTCGGATAAGCCGCGGTCTTCTATATTTTTATAGAAGACTCCGTGCAATGGCTTATCCGAGTGTAGCTGCAGAAATAAACCAATTTCAGCAGCTTTGACTTGGGCTTTTTGCCGAGCAGGTTCCAACTCGGTGACAGAGTCGTGATTAACCCGCTCAGCGTCGAAGACCAAACCGAGTTCATCGGCGGCTCTGCGCGCTGCCTTAAACAAAAAGGCTCCTACTCCTGCACTTTCATGGTCTCGGACCATGCAGAGGAGGGGATCCGAACTCCTTATGACCTTACAGGCTCCATCCAGAACCATCCTGTTATGGAGACTCTCCAAACTCAAGAGTCCACGGCCTCCCCGATGTCGTGGGAGATATAACCGTGGAACGGACGATTTAGGATGCAAACTCCTATAGAGATGCATCTTTTTTCGGGTTCCTACATCGAGTTGTCGCAGCTCCTCTTGATTCCATTTAATTACTCCAAAGGAGTAGAGGAGGATCGGAACGGCAAGCATATTGGTAGCAGACACCTTGTTCTTCCCCGACAGTTCTGAAGACCAGATCTGTCGGAGTCGGTGCTGATACTTGCCGCGGAGAGCGTTTTTTACTACACTCACTTCTTGGGTGGAGCGTTGCTCGACACCCAAGTAAGTGTACGACTCTCCGGCATCTAGGTGATGTAAGATGCTTCCGTCCACAAGCTGCGCATCCTCTCCGTAGTCACCGCATCGTCCTCTCTTGAGGTGGACTAGTGCACACTTGTCCAACCCAAATTACATACCGACAGCCTGCATGTACTCCTGTACCACCCTGAGGGACTGGCGTAAATCCCTCTCTCCGGAGGCATAAAGTTTAAGGTCATCCATGTAAAACAGATGGGTGACCTTATGCCTCCTATCGCCGGGGGTACCGCAGTTGTAGCCATGGGTATTTCGCAGCGAAACGGATAATGGCAGTAGCGAGATGCAAAACAGAAGGGGGCTTAGGGAATCTCCCTGAAATACTCCCCTTCTGAACAATACCGGCTCTGTCTGGACTCTGCTATTACCCGATGTTATGGTAAAGCGAGTCCTCCAGAGCGGCATGAGTTCTTCGATACACCTCACTACGGGACCGTAGTATTATTATTATTATTATTATTATTATTATTATTATTATTATTATTATTATTAATTAGGTATATTTAATATGTGGGTAACATATTATACTGAATTGCTTTCAGTGTACATCAAACTGTAAAGTTCTCTCACTGTAAGAGGTTGTGTTTCACTTATGTTCAATGCCATTAGAATCGGACCACAAAATATCAAAGGAACCACCGATAATGTCGCTTCTCCGTGGTGTAAGTTCTTTGCTTTCGTTCGCCTATTGTTTTCTATTATGAAACTTGTACCTTTCGACTATGGCACTCGTTACAGGTTTAAATTTATTTTTTAAGACTGTTACTAATTTATTATAATTATTATTCTCTGTAGGTTTGCCGGGAAACAATTAAGTTTTCAAAATGTTGTACGCTTTCACTCCAAGCAAGGTCAGTAAGTTAGGGACTTTCAACTCAGCAGCTACAGCATTTACCAAAAAAATCTTGCTGTAGTCTCTCTTCCCATGATTCAAAACTTTCACGCGACTCGTTGTATTCCTCAAATTTCACCATGATGACGACCACTGACTGACTAAGACTTTTTGTTGAATTCGACACTAGGCCGGACTATTGACACTCCACTTCTCGTCGTCAATTAATGCTATGTATTTCAATAAAACACCTTCAGACATTAAAGATATTTTAATAGCATTTTATAACCTGAAACTACATGATTAGAGAATATTATTTAGGTATTATGCAAATCACAACTTACACACTTTTTATTTATTATGAAAATACCTACTTTCTGTATATTGTTGCCGTAATCTGGGCACGCTAATATACTAGTTAGGTAAATACTTTAACACTCATTATTGAAGAATCAATCAAAACAACTACTCTTCTAGCTAATACTGACGAAGTATTGAATTACATGATAGAATTCTTAGCATTTTAAAGAAAAAAATATATTGAAAATACTTAAATCATTTATTCAAATTTAGTCATTCACACTTTTTTATTTAATATGAAATTATCTACTTTCTGTATATTGGTGAGTAGTGTGCAAATGAGAAAGCAATCGGAGCGGAGGGGCGCTCACTAGTGAGCAGCCAATCAAAAGCTATGAAAAAGCTGGTGAACACGTGTCAAGCATCTGGTGAAAGGTGAATGACCTATGTCAATGACCTGTCTGGGGGAACCAATTAAAAAACTACTGTTCGCACAACAACATCTGGTGAACAGATGGCACACAATCTAAAAATAGATTATGATGAAAGCATCTGGTGAAAGGTGAATGACCTATGTCAATGACCTATGTCTGGGGGAACCAATTAAAAACTACTGTCCGCACAACAACATCAGACAAAGAGCATCTGGTGAAACCAAAGGTTAGATTCTCACGACAATACCAGGCATAGATCGATGACTCATGACATCTGGTGAAAGTTCAGTTTAATTTTTGCCCTCCCACCATGTGCAGCTGTCCACATGTAATAACATTAAGCTTGAAAGGTCACGTTCACACGGGAAGTATTTTTCGACCTCTCACAATGTTTTTGCAGTTGTCTGATAACTGACTAGTTTCTCACAAAATGGGCGGTTTTTGGCTTTTCGTTATATCTGATATAAAAAAAATGTGCATTTCAGACCACTCATGAATACTGGCTCTCTATAAGTCAATGAATACCTATGGTTCGACCTCTATACCCATTAAAAATTTCGAAATAATTTCAGAGGAAAAAATAAGCATTTTTCCAATCCCAAATCATGTGTACTAAAATCTACACGATTCCAGACTATAGTATTGCATCAAAGAAATAATAAATTTTTAAAACGCCCAAAAAATCTCTCTAAACAATGTGTTTATAAATTATACATCAAACATATAAATTAAAAAAACATACCTGTTGAGGTAATTCAGTGCTAATCCAAGAAAACATAAACATTATTACCACTTCGCACTATTACACAGTATTTTTATTTCACAAAAATATTCTTAGAAGCACTGAACTGAACTCCAAAACACAAAACACCCACCACATTGACAAAACACGCTAAGGTAAATGGATCAGGTAAGTATTTAATGAATAATGTTACATTTAGCAAAGCACAAACAATTCACGGCATATTTAAGGTCGGCAAGAAAACATAAACATTATTACCACTTCGCACTATTACACAGTATTTTTATTTCACAAAAATATTCTTAGAAGCACTGAACTGAACTCCAAAATACAAAACACCCACCACATTGACAAAACACGCTAAGGTAAATGGATCAGGTAAGTATTTAATAAATAATGTTACATTTAGCAAAACACAAACAATTCACAATGCATTTAAGCCGTTCGTGCCACGAGGGTCAAATACGGACTAAAAATAGAATTACACATATGTCATATGTGTATCAATTCGCGTTATAATGTTACAAGGAGACAATAAATAACTTACAAACTGAAAGCAGTTTGAAAATACTTAATTAATGTACAGGGCTGTGTGAAATAAAATACATATTATTCCATTTCTATTTTATTGTAATAAAATAATTAAACATATACAGGGGGTTAAATTAAAAATTATTTTATAAAATTAGTCCGGGAAACATTACTTATTTTAAGTAATGGAAAATAAACCACATGTAGTTTTACAAATATTTATTAAAAACATTACAAGTAAATAGAAAATACATTGTTTCATAAAATATGATAAACTGATTAATGTACAGGGTGTTAACAATATCAATTTTCACAAAAACTTAAGTGGTATTACAGAAAATACAAAAACGTGTTAGACAGTACGTAAAAAGTAGATTTCCACACCTGCAGCAAACCAAGGCTTTATTTCCCAATTCCACGGCATAGTCTGTTATGTGCTGAGATATCTGAGAACTTTCGATGTTTATGTTGTAGTCCGCAACCACATCAAAAAAACAACTCATACACAATGTTTTTGCTTCATCTTCAACTAAAGCAATACTAAAATAATTTTGAATTAGACATACATATTGGTAAGCCCAGTTCTGCACAAACTGTAAACTATTAACTTCATGCTTCTTCTCTATTATGGATTCACTGTCTAGTTCTAGTTCTTCAGAAAGAGTATCAATCATATTTACTTTGTTGTATACTCGGAAAGACTCAGAGCAAAATTGCATATGCTTTATATACCGTTTAAAGATATAATAATCTTAGGTGGGGGATGCTCTCCATAGCAACAGATGTTGATGGGGAAACAAGTCCAGACATGTCTGAACTGGTAAAATATGGTAAGATGAACTATTTCAGGTTATGACCACCAGATGGCAACTAGTGCTGGGGGTAATAGAATATCTCGCTTTGCTAAAGAAAAATTGTGTCGAAGCCAGGGATGGGACCTCAGACTGAGCTATTTCAACCTACATAAATAATAATGAAAAAATCTTATAGACTAAGAAAAAATAATATATTTTGACTAGTAATTTTTACATTTTCAACTCAGATACAGGATATTAACAGTAAAAAATCAATTTACGCATAATACAAAAACGTGTTATACGCATGTTTTTTTCCGTTATGGATTCACTGTCTAGTTCTTCAGAAAGAGTATCGATCATATTTAACTTCACATATACTCGAAAAACTCAAACAGAGCATCATTTCAAATGTTTTATATAGCGTTTTCACTGAATTTCTTCCACTTCATAACATGCAAACCCAGATTTATATCATACTTTGTATCGTGTTATAAGATTAGATAGGAAAGTCACATTATTCTCCCATACTCGAATTAAAAGATAGCACATTGTTGGGCTTTCATATACCAAATAATATATTTTTTACAGAGTGCCATATGCAATCTGGACATTGCTTTCTCGCGCGATGTCTCCAAAAAAATAATGATGTCATAACATGATGTAATATATTTCTTTACATATGCAATCTAGAGCTTGAAATAACCTCAACACATAGTTTCATTAGCTTGTCTCGACAAGTGTAGGATTCCGCGAATAACATATGCAGGTGTTAGACACGTGACATGTTCCCCCTCCCAACAAAAAAATTTACGATAAAAGACGCATGCGCTACCACATCAAAACCTATTGGTATTTCTACCGACTATAATAATCAATCAGCTTCAATTCTACAATCACTGTGCCACATTACGCTTCAAAGCTTATTGATATTTCTACCGACCACAATAATCAATCAGCTCCAATTCTACAATTATTACAGTGTTACATTACGTTTTGTACTTCGATTTTAATTCTAAAGTTCCTAGTTAGAATTATTAGAAGAAAACAATGAACGATATCAATGATGACTTAAAAAATGCCATTCTCAAATTGTATCAGGATATTTCAGGAGAAAAATTTCAAGAACTCAATACATCTCCTAATATTACGTATCATGTTAAAGATTATGAAACTGATACTTTAGTTCGTCTTGGACATCTAGAGTACACACTGAAAACATATGGTCGTGCTGAAGAGTTATGTAGCCATGTTTTACGAAGATTCATTACTCTCGATGTGTTTTTAAAAGAAATGATTTCGGAAGGGTTTTTTCACATGCCATTCTCTATTGGAAATACCATACCTAACGAATATATTGTAAAATATAATATTTATAATCAAGACACTGTTAATTAAATTTCATATTAATAATGATTTGTTTTATTTACATATCAGAATGGCTAGATATCAAGTGTATTCGAATCCAAAGATTGCATTTCAAAGGACGTATATAGTGATTGGTGAACAGAGTACAAATTTGTTTTTTGATAGACTTCCATATGATTCTTGTTTCACCACCTATGCAATAATTCTCTCTTAACTTTCTTAACCACCTGTGGAAAGTTTTCCTGAAACCGATTGGAAGAGGTTTTATCTCATCAAGGAACAATAATGAATTACCGGTATTACGATGGAAAGACCGATGCAATACATGAGGATTTTCAAACAGTTTTCAGCTCCAGTAATCAAGATTTCAAAAAGGAAAATAATTGCATATGGGCTATGAATCGATGAGTTGTTTACGAGGAATTCTAAAAACCAACAATTTACAAATTACTTCAAGATTCTTCAGTGGATCGGAGATTCGAGACAGTGTCAAATATACTTAACTTCATTTAGATGCAGGGAATATGGGCCCAAAACTCAATTGCTCACTCTATCTAGCAAACGAATTAATAAGAGAACACAAGCATGGTAAAAAAATTATATGGCTTTACTGGTGAAGAACTTCGGAATTTTCCATCAATATATTTGATTGAAAAAGCTGCTCTCATCAAACTTCTTTATACAAGGTCCAAGTTACCAAGGAAATATATACACAACTTCAAAACTTCAGATTCAAATACCTTGTTTTACAAACCACAATAGGACAGAATGACATAGTTATGTGGATGGTCCACCAGACTCATAATCCAGATGTCATGTATGTAAATGGGAACCTTCAAAATGTGGATGATTTATGGTATATAAATAACTGTACATCTTTAATACAATACGTTTTATTTCAGTAAATATATTGAACTTTTTAATATAAAAATGGAAAAATGCAGGTCATTGCAAAACAGGCATCTTCTCTATATCAAATAAATCTTGACGATTATTTCATAAACTTAAATAAGGAGATTAAACATTACCCACAAAACTGATGTGACATATGCAAAATATAATTAACCTAAAAAGGCGTCTAAAACCGTGACAGACCAGGTTACCTACAGATTAGACAATTTGTTACATTTTCACACATGAGGACAAATGTTTATGTATACCAACCATTCATGAATTTACAAAAATATAACACAAAACGCAAAACACACCATTGCTATGAAGATAATTATTCTGCAAAAGATGCAGTACAACAAAACCAGGAATATTATGTTAATATTTAAATAGAGGCGAATAATAAACAAATTCGCATGTAACAATGTGTGAAATAAAGTATTATAAAAACATATTCTTAGTTGCAAAATACATCTCAAATTGTTTATTTCTTACTTGAGGCCAGATGTTTATGTTCAACGCTTATGAATGTATAAAAAAAATAGAACAGAAAACACATAATTGCTATGAAAATAATTTTTATTTATGGTAGGGATAAAAATACCATTTTATCAAAAAGAACTTACAATTACAATTACAACTTGTTTCAGAAATGCTATTAAATTTACATTTTTAGATATAGGTATATATAACCATAAATAATATTACAAAATATAAATTAATTTAAACAGATGTCGCGAAATAATGTACAGGGCCTTATATCCGACAAAATCGTATTTTTATTACTGATACATGTGCATGAATTTTACTTCATATTTTGAGATCTACGTACGCTAGTGATAAATAAAATCCCTGTATTTCCTGTCGCATTAAAAATTTCATATACCTTTTCCACTAATAAGTCTTTTAGGCTGGTAATGGCGTATTTACCTTTATGATAATCAACCAGCAAGTTAGAACATTCTTCATACACCACAACCTGTAAGGGATCACGCATTTTTAACTACATTTCAAAATGTATAGGGTATAAGCCTTTTTACGAGCAGATCGTGTGGTTTAAATTCATTCTGGCGTGTAAACAACAAGCATAATATTCAAATCTAAGATAATTTCTGGACTTACATGGAAGACTGACTGGGGTTGGGGTAGTCTCTATTACTGAAATGAAAAATATATTTTTAGTATTTTTAGCAGGAGGTAATTTTTCAATATAATATTTTATTCCGATTGCTCGCCAACAGTCCAACGCTAATATATGTAAACCATACCATCTATATCATACCATACTATACCATACTATACCATACTATACCATACTATACCATACTATACCATACTATACCATACTATACCATACTATACCATGCTATACCATACTATACCATACTATACCATACTATACCATACTATACCATACCATACTATACCATACTATACCATACTAAACCATACTATACCATACTATACCATACTATACCATACTATACCATACTATTCGTCGAATACACAGGGTAATTAAAAAAAGATACAACATTCAATAGATATGCAGGAATTATTTTCGGATTAGGTTTATATATTGTAATAGGAAACACTTACTCAATACAGCAGTCGACATTTTGAAACTATGGGTCTAAACCAGCGTTAAATGCGTTATATAGTTGCAGTATGTATAATTATAAAAAATTATAAATAATATTGCAACAAGCATAGGGTAAAAAGCAAATGTTTTGGTAACATTATATGAAGCTGGACAACAAACGGCGGCTGAACGCGGGAATTATTTTAAATCTCCCCAGTTATATATGTTTAATGACGCTAGACCACACAACAACATATTGTATAAAAAACTTTAAGAAACACAACATTGTTAACAAAAAACTTGAGGAGCATTTTGGTAACGATATTTAAAAAAAGTGCACATCACCCACATTCATTAATAAAACAATCTTTTTCACCCCCGTTACTAAAAGTGAAATTGAATCAGTTATTAAAAATTTACCAAACAAAAAATCCACAGGTCTAGATGAAATACCAGTCAAATTAATAAAAGAATGTAGTAGTGAACTAGCAGAAGTCCTCGCTGACATAATTAATTTGTCCATTTCAATGGGACAATTTCCTACAGCTCTAAAAAATGCAGCTATTATTCCTTTATTTAAAAAAGGTGACCAGACTAATGTCGAGAATTATCGCCCCATATCTCTGTTGAGTATATTTTCCAAAATTTTCGAAAAAATTGTTTATAATGGAATCTTGAATTTTTTAAACGAAAATAATATTTTAACGAGTTCTCAACACGGTTTCAGGCCAGGATATTCCACTTAATCAGGCACTGTAGATTTAATTCAGCACGTAAATAATAAAATGGATGATAATCATTATGTAGTAACTGTTCTATTCGATCTTACGAGAGCGTTTGACACCATAGACAAAACATTTGTATGTGAAAAAATTTTTAACATGGGCTTACGTGGACCTATTAATGAATGGATAAAATCCTTTTTATCACAACGAAAAATAATTGTGAAGGTAAAAGATGTTGAATCTGACATGTACGATATAGACATTGGAACTCCGCAGGGGAGTGTATTGGGACCATTAATTTTTCTATTATTTGTGAACGATCTTCCTAATTATATAACGCGGGGTAAAGTTTTCATGTATGCCGACGATACTACGATTGTAGTATCTGATGCAAATCCCTTAAACCTTAAGAATAAAATTAATAAACTTTTACAGGAATTTAGTGATTGGTGCGATAAAAATCGTTTAATAATTAATTATTCAAAAACAGTCTGCATTGAATTTAAAAACAGGTACAGAATAACAGATAATAATTACACGTTCATATTTAAAAATAATCATATCAAAATTCAAAACTCAGCTTCATTTTTGGGAATAAAGCTAGACAGTCATTTAGATTGGAGTAACCATATTGATAAAGTGTCTGCAAAATTAAATAAAAGCTTTTATGTAATAACTTCTCTTAAAAATTCTTTAAATGTTCATGCTCTTTTAAACGTATATTATGCTTTCGTCTATTCTCCCATTGCATACAACCTTATAGTGTGGGGACAATCCAATGATATTAATAGAATATTTATACTCCAAAAAAGAATACTCAGACTTCTATTCAACCTTGAGTATAATCAATCTTGTCGTGAATTATTCAAGAAATTCAAAATTCTTACCGTGGCATCGATATATCTGATGAAACTATTGGCATATATTCATGTAAACAAAAATAAATTTATACATAACGGAGACTTTCATAATTATCATACAAGAGGAAAGAATTTAATTTGTCTAAAAAAACACAATCATGAATTTTACAAAAAGTCTCCCATAAACTCTGGTTGTCGCATTTACAATCTTTTACCGGACAAGATAAAAGACTGCACATCGTTAATCGGTTTTAAAAACCGTCTAAAAAAACTTCTAATAGACAATTCATTTTATTCCATAAATGAGTTCACATTTTTTTTACAAATCAAAGTCACCTGATCCATGTTTTAAAGTTTTGTTACTTATGTTGCTATTTTATTTCACTTTATATTGTTTGTCATATTTTGTACGATATATCTGACACGCTATGTTTTTATTATAATTTTTCTTTGTATATACCATTTTATTCTGGTGTGTATTATACATGCATGTATTTACACTTATATGTGTCTTACTTTTTACATTTTTTTTAGGTAATTAAATGTTTTATAAATTAGTCATTAATATGGTATACTGTTGACATGTCTTATCTATAATCCTGTATAGCTAAAAAGACCAATAAACATATTTATTTATTTATTTATATCTGCAGCATATCCTGAAATAATATTTTCAACACTCAAACAGTCCAGTGGCCCGAAGACTTTGCAGTTGGAGAAGAAACCATCCAAAGTAGCTCTATATGAGAATATCATTTTAGGTATACAGCAAACAAATATTTAATTGATGACTCATAGCAAACATCTACAGACAATTAATGATATATTTTTATACAAAGGTTTTTAATGAATAATAATAATATCTTCTATTACGCCTTTCTTTTCCTTTTCGTCATCTGTCTTGGATGACTGCTTGTTGTTCTTCGAGGAGACCTCCTTATCATTGGATGTATAGATATGGTGTGCAGTATAGTACCTAAGCTAACCTAACATTTAATAACAAGCTATAAATGCTGTAAAATGAAAATTTTAGAAACCAAACAGTATCCAATTATCTGCTTTAACAGGGCCTAAAGAAAACTAGCAAATCTAAATCACAGAGAGTAATTTATATTTCATATATCGTTTACTAAAATTAGAAGAGAATTAGTCTACACTTTTATAAACTAGGACACGATTTTAGCAATTTTATGGAACATGTGCGAAAAGGAACACATACATTTGTTTAAGTCAAGCATGAAACAAGTATGAAGTATCCATTCACGTCTATGAAGTGTCCATGAATGTCCATGAAGTGTCCATCAACGTTCATTAATGTCTATGAAGTGTCCATGAACGTCTATGAAGTGTCCATCAAAGTCCATGAAGCATCCATCAACGTGCATAAAGGTCTTTAAGCATAAAGTTGGAGTATTCCTACAGAGACCTTTGAGACAGTAACATGTCCTTTCTACTAGATATAGAACCTAATTGTTATGGACTAAGACATGTAAACACAGGTCTCATGATCGGTGAAACACCAGTTTCGATTGAAAAAGACATACTTGATATTCGTGGAAATAAATTCCCGTTGACGAAAGGTCTAACTGAGTTACTAACCAAGAGAGAACCCAAGGATTTTAACGGCGACGACATACTCTCTTATAAGCGTATATTGATGCTGACCAACACCCATTTGAGAAGGTATGGAAAAGAACTTCGCATAAAACCTTTGGAAGTACCAGAACATTATATCAAAATTGTTTCCTCCAAAAAGGAAAAGACGGGATCCGGATGAATATAAAATACAAGCAAATGAAAAATTAGAAAAATCAACAATGCCGTCTGCAGTAGCCGCGGTGTCAGAGCGGCAGGTTATGAGCCCTTTCCAAAGTATATTTGATATGAAGACGTGTTAAACTGGGATTCAGATACTGACCCTAACGTCTTGATTGAAGCGATAAGACTGAACAGGCGCCTAGGTATGAATTATGGGATTTATGTAAATACTTTACTAAATAAATTTTTGCAAGTGTGCTTTACAGCGTCTTTCTTCTGACTTACCTACAAACTTCCCACTCACATTCACACTCTCTATACCACTATATTCTGAATTCATATATCAAATATGAAATATTTAATTGATGACATATATTTTACTTCTCTTCTATTTCTATTAAGGAGATTAATCAGAGGATTTTAAAAAGCAGAGTATTCACTGCTAATCAAATAAACACTTAATTCTATAAGCGAAAATTTAAACCAAGAACATCTAACCAATCATAAAGATTTGTTAAAATATTAGTGCAACCAATTTGTTAAAAGTTATAGTTGGATGCATAGGTTAGGTTGAGAAAGCTGCGCGCGCAACTTCCACTACCTAACCTATACATGCAATGAATATTGGAGGTGTTAGACAGCACCTAACCTAACCTAACATTTAATATGTAGTTAAAATAAATAATTCCTGCATATCTATTGAATGCAGTATCTTTTTTTTAATTACCCTGTGTATTCGACGAATAGTATGGTATAGTATGGCATGGTAGAGTATGGTATAGTATGGTATAGTATGGTATAGTATGGTATAGTATGGTATAGTATGGTATAGTATGGTATAGTATGGTATAGTATAGTATGGTATGGTTGTAATCTTAATAAATATTAGTAACCAAATATATTGTTTTTATTCCCAGTCTATAAGATTTTTATCATTAATATTTGTACAAGTTGAAATAGCTGAAAGTTCTAGAAGTCCTATACCTGGTTTCGAGACATTTTTTAGCGAAGCGAGAAGTCAAAAACTATGTACCTCGTATATTAACGCAAATAATTTTTGTGAGTTCTATCGAAAACTGAATAACTGTTATTATACCCCCATTCTAACAAAAGTCCAGTAAATTCGTTACTTCGCTTAATGATAAATATTTATTATGCATTTAGTCGTTTAGTAACTGAAAGCCATTTTTAAAAGTTTATGTACTTACTTATAAGTGATATGTTATAAATGATCATGTGGCAGCCATAGAAACCATATCGATTTTTCTGATTTTCTGAAAGAAGTGAAGCAAAAAGTTTTGGTTCCCGTTAGCCCGATAGCAAACTATCTTCTAATTTATATAAATTTTAACAAATTGGTTGCACTAATATTTTAACAAATCTTTATGATTGGTTAGATGTTCTTGGTTTAAATTTTCGCTTATAGAATTAAGTGTTTATTTGATTAGCAGTGAATACTCTGCTTTTTAAAATCCTCTGATTAATCTCCTTAATAGAAATAGAAGAGAAGTAAAATATACGTCATCAATTAAATATTTCATATTTGATATATGAATTCAGAATATAGTGGTATAAAGGAGAGTGTGAATGTGAGTGGGAAGTTTGTAGGTAAGTCAGAAGTAAGACGCTGTAAAGCACACTTGCAAAAATTTATTTAATAATCTTCATATTTCGTAAAGTATTTACATAAATCCCATAATTCTCACCTAGACACCTGTTCAGTCTTATCGCTTCAATCAAGACGTTAGGGTCAGTATCTGAATCCCAGTTTAATACGTCTTCATTTTTTGTTCCCTCAGAAGATGTTTGATAATTATCAAATATACTTTGGGAACGGCTCATAACCTGCCGCTCTGACACCTCGGCTACTGCAGACGGCATTGTTGATTTTTCTAATTTTTCATTTGCTTGTATTTTATATTCATCCGGATCCCGTCTTTTCCTTTTTGGAGGAAACAATTTTGATATAATGTTCTGGTACTTCCAAAGGTTTTATGCGAAGTTCTTTTCCATACCTTCTCAAATGGGTGTTGGTCAGCATCAATATACGCTTATAAGAAAGTATGTTGTCGCCGTTAAAATCCTTGGGTTCTCTCTTGGTTAGTAACTCAGTTAGACCTTTCGTCAACGGGAATTTATTTCCACGAATATCAAGTATGTCTTTTTCAATCGAAACTGGTGTTTCACCGATCATGAGACCTGTATTTACATGTCTTAGTCCATAACAATTAGGTTCTATATCTAGTAGAAAGGACATGTTACTGTCTCAAAGGTCTCTGTAGGAATACTCCAACTTTATGCTTAACCCTTAACCCACGAGGAGAAAATTAATTGCTTTATACGCGAGAACCGGTCTGACAGACCGCTAAATATCTAACTGTCAAAAATAAATTCTTACAATGGACTGAAATGAATGGCTATAAATGTTTAAATAGTTTCAAATATGTTTTATTTCAGTGGTACAAAATAAAATTATATTCTACATTTTTGTCGGTAACTATAGATAAAATAAAATAATAAACGTCAAAAATTAGTCTGAATCTCGGGGCTTAGCGCAGTTTTTGCAAACTTTCCTTGAACACATCAAACATATGGGCCTTTCACAGCGAATACATTTGTAATCTGTTTTGCGCTTTTTTGGTAAGGGCACAGATGACGAGTTTTCCTTTTTTTCCAAGCGATCTTTTGGTGCCTCGCCGTTGGCGTGCGTTGTTATCTTCTATATCCAAAACTTGTTTCAGCAATATTTTCAAGTCCATTCCTATTTTTGGATTTTGAAAGCGTCGCTCTACATGGCGATTTATCTTGTAACTCAATGTCTGATAAGTTTTCTTATTCAAAATCAGTTTCCTCTTCATTTAGCCATCTTAAAAGGGTTTCTTCAAAACCTCGGTCATCTGGCCTCTTTCGATTTTTAGACGCCATTTTCCAAAAATATTTTAAATGTTTTTCTTAAAATGTTTTCTTAAAATGTTTTCTTATCCGCTTCTCAAGTCACCGAAGTAACTCCTTGAAAATCCAGAATGAATTTGTGTTAGGTAAAGAGAAACGAGGCCCTACAGCTTATAGTGGAGTCCGAACCACTTCTTGGGGATAATTTTATAATTAAAATTAGTTCGCGATGAGCAGGGATTGAACCTGCTTCGCTAGGTACGCCAGTATGCAAGCTAGACGCGCTAAACCACTGAGCTACCGTCCCCTTTAATTTAAGAGAAAATATTACAAAATATAATATAAAATTAAAATATACTTACCACAAATACGTTGTCAACGTTACTATTTTAGCAGACAATAAATAAGCGAAAGTTTAAACAAAATTTTATCACGTTATTGGCGATGACGGTCTCACAGACCGACACACATTTATACAACCACGCACTAATCGCCGTTAGTGAACACTAAAGTCTACCAAGGTAATACCATGTGTAGAGCAATGATTGGTTGGAAGGTAGGTGAGGGTTAACAGCGAGTGGCTGAAAAATGCGTAAGTTACATCACTTTATAATTTCCATAGCGGTCTCTCAGACCGTGGTCGCGGGTTAAGGGTTATAGACCTTTATGCACGTTGATGGATGCTTAATGGACTTTGATGGACACTTCATAGACGTTCATGGACACTTCATAGACATTAATGAACGTTGATGGACACTTCATGGACATTCATGGACACTTCATAGACGTGAATGGATACTTCATACTTGTTTCATGCTTGACTTAAGCAAATGTATGTGTTCCTTTTCGCACATGTTCCATAAAATTGCTAAAATCGTGTCCTAGTTTATAAAAGTGTAGACTAATTCTCTTCTAATTTTAGTAAACGATATATGAAATATAAATTACTCTCTGTGATTTAGATTTGCTAGTTTTCTTTAGGCCCTGTTAAAGCAGATAATTGGATACTGTTTGGTTTCTAAAATTTTCATTTTGCAGCATTTATAGCTTGTTATTAAATGTTAGGTTAGCTTAGGTACTATACTGCACACCATATCTATACATCCAATGATAAGGAGGTCTCCTCGAAGAACAACAAGCAGTCATCCAAGACAGATGAAGAAAAGGAAAAGAAAGGCGTAATAGAAGATATTATTTTTATTAATTAAAAACCTTTGTATAAAAATATATCATTAATTGTCTGTAGATGTTTGCTATGAGTCATCAATTAAATATTTGTTTGCTGTATACCTAAAATGATATTCTCATATAGAGCTACTTTGGATGGTTTCTTCTCCAACTGCAAAGTCTTCGGGCCACTGGACTGTTTGAGTGTTGAAAATATTATTTCAGGATATGCTGCAGATATAATGTTGTGTTTCTTAAAGTTTTTTATACAATATGTTGTTGTGTGGTCTAGCGTCATTAAACATATATAACTGGGGAGATTTAAAATAATACCCGCGTTCAGCCGCCGTTTGTTGTCCAGCTTCATATAATGTTACCAAAACATTTGTTTTTTACCCTATGCTTGTTGCAATATTATTTATAATTTTTTATAATTATACATACTGCAACTATATAACGCATTTAACGCTGGTTTAGACCCATAGTTTCAAAATGTCGACTGCTGTATTGAGTAAGTGTTTCCTATTACAATATATAAACCTAATCCGAAAATAATTCCTGCATATCTATTGAATGTAGTATCTTTTTTTAATTACCCTGTGTATTCGACGAATAGTATGGTATAATATGGTATAGTATGGTCTAGTATGGTATAGTATGGTATAGTTTGGTATAGTATGGTATGGTATAGTATGGTATAGTATGGTATAGTATGGTATAGTATGGTATAGTATGGTATAGTATGGTATAGTATGGTATAGTATGGTATAGTATGGTATAGTATGGTATAGTATGGTATAGTATGGTATAGTATAGTATGGTATAGTATGGTATAGTATGGTATAGTATGGTATAGTATGGTATGATATAGATGGTATGGTTTACATATATTAGCGTTGGACTGTTGGCGAGCAATCGGAATAAAATATTATATTGAAAAATTACCTCCTGCTAAAAATACTAAAAATATTTTTTTTATTTCAGTAATAGAGACTACCCCAGTCAGTCTTTGTAAGTCCAGAAATTATCTTAGATTTGAATATTATGCTTGTTGTTTACACGCCAGAATGAATTTAAACCACACGATCTGCTCGTAAAAAGGCTTATACCTATACATTTTGAAATGTAGTTAAAAATGCGTGATCCCTTACAGGTTGTGGTGTATGAAGAATGTTCTAACTTGCTGGTTGATTATCATAAAGGTAAATACGCCATTACCAGCCTAAAAGACTTATTAGTGGAAAAGGTATATGAAATTTTTAATGCGACAGGAAATACAGGGATTTTATTTATCACTAGCGTACGTAGATCTCAAAATATGAAGTAAAATTCATGAACGTGTATCAGTTGTTCTCGATACTTAATAATAAAAATACGATTTTGTCGGATATAAGGCCCTGTACATTATTTCGCGACATCTGTTTAAATTAATTCATATTTTGTAATATTATTTATGGTTATATATACCTACCTATATCTAAAAATGTAAATTCAATAGCATTTCTGAAACAAGACAGACATATGTAAGTTCTTTTTGATAAAATGGTATTTTTATCCCTACCATAAATAAAAATTATTTTCATAGCAATTATGTGTTTTCTGTTCTATTTTTTTATACATTCATAAGCGTTAAACATAAACATCTGGCCTCAAGTAAGAAATAGACAATTTGAGATGTATTTTACAACTAAGAATATGTTTTTATAATACTTTATTTCACACATTGTTACATGCGAATTTGTTTATTATTCGCCTCTATTTAAATATTAACATAATATTCCTGGTTTTGTTGTACTGTATCTTTTGCAGAATAATTATCTTCATAGCAATGGTGTGTTTTGCGTTTTGTGTTCTATTTTTGTAAATTCATGAATGGTTGGTATACATAAACATTTGTCCTCATGTGTGAAAATGTAACAAATTGTCTAATTTGTAGGTAACCTGGTCTGTCATGGTTTCAGACACCTTTTTAGGTTAATTATATTTTGCATATGTCACATCAGTTTTGTGGGTAATGTTTAATTTCTTTATTTAAGTTTATGAAATAATCGTCAAGATTTATTTGATATAGAGAAGATGCCTGTTTTGCAATGACCTGCATTTTTCCATTTTTATATTAAAAAGTTCAATATATTTACTGAAATAAAACGTATTGTATTAAAGATGTACAGTTATTTATGTACCATAAATCATCCACATTTTGAAGGTTCCCATTTACATACATGACATCTGGATTATGAGTCTGGTGGACCATCCACATAACTATGTCATTCTGTCCTATTGTGGTTTGTAAAACAAGGTATTTGAATCTGAAGTTGTGTGTATATTTCCTTGGTAACTTGGACCTTGTATAAAGAAGTTTGATGAGAGCAGCTTTTTCAATCAAATATATTGATGGAAAATTCCGAAGTTCTTCACCAGTAAAGCCATATAATTTTTTTACCATGCTTGTGTTCTCTTATTAATTCGTTTGCTAGATAGAGTGAGCAGTTGAGTTTTGGGCCCATATTCTCTGCATCTAAATGAAGTTAAGTATATTTGACACTGTCTCGAATCACCGATCCACTGAAGAATCTTGAAGTAATTTGTAAATTGTTGGTTTTTAGAATTTCTCGTAAACAACTCATCGATTCATTAGCCCATATGCAATTATTTTCCTTTGAAATCTTGATTACTGGAGCTGAAAACTGTTTGAAAATCCTCATGTATTGCATCGGTCTTTCCATCGTAATACCGGTAATTCATTATTGTTCCTTGATGAGATAAAACCTCTTCCAATCGGTTTCAGGAAAACTTTCCACAGGTGGTTAAGAAAGTTAAGAGAGAATTATTGCATAGGTGGTGAAACAAGAATCATATGGAAGTCTATCAAAAAACAAATTTGTACTCTGTTCACCAATCACTATATACGTCCTTTGAAATGCAATCTTTAGATTCGAATACACTTGATATCTAGCCATTCTGATATGTAAATAAAACAAATCATTATTAATATGAAATTTAATTAACAGTGTCTTGATTATAAATGTTATATTTTACAATATATTCGTTAGGTATGGTATTTCTAATAGAGAATGGCATGTGAAAAAACCCTTCTGAAACCATTTCTTTTAAAAACACATCGAGAGTAATGAATCTTCGTAAAACATGGCTACATAACTCTTCAGCACGACCATATGTTTTCAGTGTGTACTCTAGATGTCCAAGACGAACTAAAGTATCAGTTTCATAATCTCTAACATGATACGTAATATTAGGAGATGTATTGAGTTCTTGAAAATTTTCTCTTGAAATATCCTGATACAATTTGAGAATGGCATTTTTTAAGTCATCATTGATATCGTTCATTGTTTTCTTCTAATAATTCTAAGTAGGAACTTTAGAATTAAAATCGAAGTACAAAACGTAATGTAACACTGTAATAATTGTAGAATTGGAGCTGATTGATTATTGTGGTCGGTAGAAATATCAATAAGTTTTGAAGCGTAATGTGGCACAGTAATTGTAGAATTGAAGCTGATTGATTATTATAGTCGGTAGAAATACCAATAGGTTTTGATGTGGTAGCGCATGCGTCTTTTATTGTAAATTTTTTTGTTGGGAGGGGGAACATGTCACGTGTCTAACACCTGCATATGTTATTCGCGGAATCCTACACTTGTCGAGACAAGCTAATGAAACTATGTGTTGAGGTTATTTCAAGCTCTAGATTGCATATGTAAAGAAATATATTACATCATGTTATGACATCATTATTTTTTCGGAGACATCGCGCGAGAAAGCAATGTCCAGATTGCATATGGCACTCTGTAAAAGATATATTATTTGGTATATGAAAGCCCAACAATGTGCTATCTTTTAATTCGAGTATGGGAGAATAATGTGACTTTCCTATCTAATCTTATAACACGATACAAAGTATGATATAAATCTGGGTTTTCATGTTATGAAGTGGAAGAAATTCAGTGAAAACGCTATATAAAACATTTGAAATGATGCTCTGTTTGAGTTTTTCGAGTATATGTGAAGTTAAATATGATCGATACTCTTTCTGAAGAACTAGACAGTGAATCCATAACAGAAAAAAACATGCGTATAACACGTTTTTGTATTATGCGTAAATTGATTTTTTACTGTTAATATCCTGTATCTGAGTTGAAAATGTAAAAATTACTAGTCAAAATATATTATTTTTTCTTAGTCTATAAGATTTTTTCATTATTATTTATGTAGGTTGAAATAGCTCAGTCTGAGGTTCCATCCCTGGCTTCGACACAATTTTTCTTTAGCAAAGCGAGATATTCTATTACCCCCAGCACTAGTTGCCATCTGGTGGTCATAACCTGAAATAGTTCATCTTACCATATTTTACAAGTTCAGACATGTCTGGACTTGTTTCCCCATCAACATCTGTTGCTATGGAGAGCATACCCCACCTAAGATTATTATATCTTTAAACGGTATATAAAGCATATGCAATTTTGCTCTGAGTCTTTCCGAGTATACAACAAAGTAAATATGATTGATACTCTTTCTGAAGAACTAGAACTAGAACTAGACAGTGAATCCATAATAGAGAAGAAGCATGAAGTTAATAGTTTACAGTTTGTGCAGAACTGGGCTTACCAATATGTATGTCTAATTCAAAATTATTTTAGTATTGCTTTAGTTGAAGATGAAGCAAAAACATTGTGTATGAGTTGTTTTTTTGATGTGGTTGCGGACTACAATATAAACATCGAAAGTTCTCAGATATCTCAGCACATAACAGACTATGCCGTGGAATTGGGAAATAAAGCCTTGGTTTGCTGCAGGTGTGGAAATCCACTTTTTACGTACTGTCTAACACGTTTTTGTATTTTCTGTAATACCACTTAAATTTTTGTGAAAATTGATATTGTTAACACCCTGTACATTAATCAGTTTATCATATTTTATGAAACAATGTATTTTCTATTTACTTGTAATGTTTTTAATAAATATTTGTAAAACTACATGTGGTTTATTTTCCATTACTTAAAATAAGTAATGTTTCCCGGACTAATTTTATAAAATAATTTTTAATTTAACCCCCTGTATATGTTTAATTATTTTATTACAATAAAATAGAAATAGAATAATATGTATTTTATTTCACACAGCCCTGTACATTAATTAAGTATTTTCAAACTGCTTTCAGTTTGTAAGTTATTTATTGTCTCCTTGTAACATTATAACGCGAATTGATACACATATGACATATGTGTAATTCTATTTTTAGTCCGTATTTGACCCTCGTGGCACGAACGGCTTAAATGCATTGTGAATTGTTTGTGTTTTGCTAAATGTAACATTATCTATTAAATACTTACCTATCCATTTACCTTAGCGTGTTTTGTCAATGTGGTGGGTGTTTTGTATTTTGGAGTTCAGTTCAGTGCTTCTAAGAATATTTTTGTGAAATAAAAATACTGTGTAATAGTGCGAAGTGGTAATAATGTTTATGTTTTCTTGCCGACCTTAAATATGCCGTGAATTGTTTGTGCTTTGCTAAATGTAACATTATTCATTAAATACTTACCTGATCCATTTACCTTAGCGTGTTTTGTCAATGTGGTGGGTGTTTTGTGTTTTGGAGTTCAGTTCAGTGCTTCTAAGAATATTTTTGTGAAATAAAAATACTGTGTAATAGTGCGAAGTGGTAATAATGTTTATGTTTTCTTGGATTAGCACTGAATTACCTTAACAGGTATGTTTTTTTAATTTTTATGTTTGATGTATAATTTATAAACACATTGTTTAGAGAGATTTTTTGGGCGTTTTAAAAATTTATTATTTCTTTGATGCAATACTATAGTCTGGAATCGTGTAGATTTTAGTACACATGATTTGGGATTGGAAACATGCTTATTTTTTCCTCTGAAATTATTTCGAAATTTTTGAATGGGTATAGAGGTCGGACCATAGGTATTCATTGACTTATAGAGAGCCAGTATTCATGGGTGGTCTGAAATGCACATTTTTTTATATCAGATATAACGAAAAGCCAAAAACCGCCCATTTTGTGAGAAACTAGTCAGTTATCAGACAACTGCAAAAACATTGTGAGAGGTCAAAAAATACTTCCCGTGTGAACGTGACCTTTCAAGCTTAATGTTATTACATGTGGACAGCTGCACATGGTGGGAGGGCAAAAATTAAACTGAACTTTCACCAGATGTCATGAGTCATCGATCTATGCCTGGTATTGTCTTGAGAATCTATCCTTTGGTTTCACCAGATGCTTTTTGTCTGATGTTGTTGTGCGAACAGTAGTTTTTAATTGGTGCCCCCAGACATAGGTCATTGACATAGGTCATTCACCTTTCACCAGATGCTTTCATCATAATCTATTTTTAGATTGTGTGCCATCTGTTCACCAGATGTTGTTGTGCGAACAGTAGTTTTTTAATTGGTTCCCCCAGACAGGTCATTGACATAAGTCATTCACCTTTTACCAGATGCTTGACACGTGTTCACCAGCTTTTTCATAGCTTTTGATTGGCTGCTCACTAGTGAGCGCCTCTCCGCTCCGATTGCTTTCTCATTTGCACACTACTTTGGTGCCTTAATCGGGTCACGCTAATATACCACTTAGGAAAACACTGGAAAACTAATCAAAACAACTACTCTTCTAGCTAATACTGACGAAGTATTGAATTACATGATAGGATTCCTGGCATCTTAAGGCAAAAAAATATTATTGAAAATACACTTGTTAGAAATTGACCACACATGCGTAACTTATACGTTTTCTACATTGTTTTTGTGTTGCCAACCTCATAACATGGTGTTACTATTTTTGAGTATTCTAATGGCTAGTTTACATGATGTGCATGGATAGATATTTACACTACACTATCTAGGCGAACAAAATCTGCATTCCAGCGCCGTCACCTAACTGCGTACATGCTCGCTCCCTACCTGTTCTAAATTTTCCCCATCACTGCAAAACTTAAAAAAAAAGGATTGTAATTTTCATCAAACCTCTAAATATAAAGTGATATAGCAGGATGGTGTAAAAAAATATAAGAATTTTTCTGCGTTGCATTCTGCTGTTATTTCTTTATATTTTGTTATTTGCATTTTTACATTTTCGTAGATTCACATTTCACTAGTTTGATGTATTGTCAAGGTACGAAAATCTCTTAAGAGCTTATCATAATTCAAAATTTTCCGGCTTGTACCTAAAAAGTTTTTTTGAACTTCAGAGCATACCTACCATTGAGCGCATACTATTTAATACCTCGAGATAGTCTGGCGAGGCCTTGGTGATTGTAACAGCCAGATTTATTTATTTCATGGAATTATAGTACAGACTTATATTATCATGAGAAAAATTTTCAGGACTGTGAAAATAAGGGTAATAATTTTCTCTTTCTGTAAATTTCGACTCATTTGGTGATTTCATAGAGCAGCCAAACTTATTTTTAACTATATTCCATGATAATATCTATTCATATAATAAGTTCCAAACCTGTAAAAATAAGAGTAACATATCCGAGAATTCGATCTGATTTTCCGATCAGCGGATTTATTGAAACACTTCAGGCAGACTTACTTTGTTCAACTGGAGATAAAACAGCTTGCTTTTTCAGTAAGTTTTATTATCTATTTAAGTAAATCTAAAAAATTCCTAACGGGAAAAATAAGTTGTATTTTCCACCCACGAACCTACTGGAATTTTTTTGCCAGACAGAGAATTTGTTGATTAGTATCACTAACAGAACAATCCTACAATGTTCGCTATTAGAAAAATAAGTACCAGAAAAATTCACTAGCTATTAGACTTTAACGACTATTGTAATAATTCATGGTTAGACAATAAAGTTGATAATAGTGGAAAGCCTGTTTTATTGGAGACATTAAAGTGGCGACGAGGTAAAGAAAAATCGTGAAAAGCAAGGGGGGCGACGGAAATTGGAGGTGGCGTAACCACACGTGGCGAGTACCTAACCTATTTTTGCAAACCGACTATAAGAAGCTATAGAGAAAATTGGTAAAGTTCCGAGAATTTAACCCACATGTTGAAGACTGGATGATATACAACTAGATTAGTATTATGAATCTCAGGGGATAAAGGAAGAAAAAGTGAGAGTGTCCACTTTACTAAGCCTTTTGAACGCGAATACGTATAAGTTGCTGAGAAACCTGTGTGATCCTGAACTACCAAAAGCAAAATCTTCTGAAACCTTAACCAAAGCATTGTCCAAGTCAGTATTTGGAGAGAGCGAAGAAAATTCTTCGAGTTGCAGCAAAATGTAAACGAATCAACAATAGAATGGTACGCTCACATAAAAAGTCATGCAGCAAATTGCAAATTCGGGACGGTACTCGAATTCACTATTAAAAATAAATTCGTTACCAGGTTGCACAAAGGGCTAGTGTTCGACAGACTATCGTGGCGGCACTGTTTTAACTAAAAATACTAAATAGAATACTAAGAAATACTCCAAATTAATCTGCAACACACTGAGCCGCACTTCGCAATTGTGAGTCGGCAGGCCGCTGTGGGAAGACACAAATACAGGAGCCTTGGGTCCGCCAAGGCTCCATTCGAAGCTTAGATAAATGGAATGGGGTCATTTACTCCTCCACGCATAACATACCTAGAGCATGTATTTATGTCTCGAAAGAGCAACAGCAATTCCCTATCTTTGTTTCAAGGATGTTGCTGCTATTAAGGTGAGTCTTAAGAGGGGAACCGAGAGAGTAGAAATAGTTTTCGGCTCTGACTACCTCTCTTACGACTTGCCAGTACCACCACTCTCAAGTGAGCTTGAGGAGTTGGTTCAATTTTGTACTAATAGACGGTTGACTCTCATTATAGGATGTTACGCTAATGTGCACCACATTTGCTGGGTCAGCACTGATGTCAATCCTAGAGGCAGCACCTTACTACAGTACCTGTACACTACCGATTTAGAAATAATAAATCGGGGTAATGCGCCCACCTCCGTTACTCAACGAAGGCAGGAGGTCATTGATATCACGCTAGGATTCAGACTTGCGATCACACTGATTAAAAATTGGAATGTATCGACGGAATCTTCTTTATCGGACCACCGTCACATCAGATTCAAACTGGACTTAGCTCGCTCCTCAGAAGAGTGCTGGTACAATAATCCCAGAGATAACGACTGGAACGCCTATAGGCGAGCCCTCTCGTGCAAAATAACGAGGGTTATTATACTCAGGAATATAGAGGATATAGAATCCTCCACCAAGCCTCTTAATGGGGCTATCACTGCCTGATATGAGAGCAGTTGTCCTCTTAAAAGAAAAAAGGAAAAAGAAAAACGTTCCCTGGTGGAATAGGGAGCTCCAAAATATACGCAAAGAGACACGTAGGCTCTCAATAGGGCAATGCGTACTCAGCATCCAGAGGATTGGGACAGCTACAAACAGTCCCAATGCATCTACAAAAGTTACATTCGTAACAGCAAGAGGGCAGTGGAAGAACTTCTGCGAAAGCAGAAGCCGCAAAACTCTGCAAAACCCTCAAAAAGACAGCCCAGAAAATTTGAGATTTTCCTCTGGTAGACTAACGACTACCAGAGGAGTGCCTCAAGTATCTACTAAAAACTCATTTCCCCAAATCCGTAGAAGAGATGGAGGAAATGCCCAGCCCTTAGTTCTCCCGCGCTGCTGTCACGGCAGCGGATTGGAGGACGGCCTCACAAGTGGTAATAGTGGGAGAAGTCAAGAGGGCTATTTCCACCTTTGAACCATTTATGGAGTATTCCTGGCACTTCTTCAGGTAGGATTGGAGACCCTCATACGTCCGGTCTATCACTTGCTGAGAAGCTGTCTGGCCATGGTATATTCCTATAACCTGGAGAGCCGTCAAAGTGGCTTTCATACATAAGCTGCACTACAAAGAACTTGCGGCCGGTGCTTTTCTAGACATTGAGGAAGCGTCTGATAATACCTCCTTCGACTCAGTTTGTGTCGCGGCCGCGTATCATCGCATCGATGACACCATCAGATGGTTGAGGACCATGATGGCGAGAAGGCAAATTATAGCTGCCAACAAGGAAACGAGAGTAAAGGTTTCAGTAGGAGAGGCTGCCCACAAGGAGGCGTCCTCCCCCCTCTGCTATGGAACCTCGTTCTCGTCGGCCTACACCAGGAACTTGAGAACGAGGATCTTTTTGCGCAAGATTATGCAAATGACCTGGCAATTATCATCTCGGGAAAATTTCCAGGTACGGTAGCGGGCTCTTGTAAATCGTACAGAGATAGTGCAACGACCAGAGCCTTAGAATTATCCCCTTCTAAGGCAGAATTGGCAATTTTCACTAGTAGACGAAGGCTAGATGGTTTCGACGAACCCGTACTCTAACGATTTCCAGGACGGTGAAGTATCTGAGGGTCATCCTGGACTCTAAACTTACCTGGAAAGATCACATAGAGAGACAAAACAATGTTATGATGATAGAATTAAGTTTAAATATTGAAGTTTTTCCTTAAGTAATTTTATGCAAAACCACACATTGATGATATTTACTTTAAGTTTAAAGGCTCGTATACATGCCTAGTTGACTTTGCACAGCAGCTAGAGGCATTGAAGCAGATGGGTGATGCCCAACGTTTTGAAGCACATTTGTAAATGAATTTATTAGTAAAATCTACATGTTGAAAATCAATTTATTAAAATATGTAACATACCTTTGTAAGTAAACACTTGGTAAAATAATTAAATTAGGGAGTGCTTCAAATTCACCTGGCAATACAAAAAGGACCACAGTAAGTATTGACTGGAGTAACCATAAAATCCATCCAGATACGCCACTGGTGCAAAATACCTTAAAATAAACAAAAAATAGTGTTAATTAAAGCTTAATTAAAGTAAATCTATTTGTAAAAGTGAGAAAGTACTCATAACTATAGAGAACTTCACAAAAATTAAGATCGGCAGAACATCGGTAAAAACCAATCATGTCAAATTTTATGCAAAAGACATATCGTAATGAGATAAAATGTATAAAAACTTAAAGGTACAAACCTTAACGTAAAGTGCAGCGTAAAATCCATGAGGAAAGACTTGAAATTGGGACTTTAAGCCTCTCATTTAAATATCCGGAGAGGGGACGCTAATACTATTTTATCAAAATTCACCAAATAAATAAACTTTTTCATCATTATTATAATGCAGGTAGTTGGAGAACGGCCCACACTGTATTTCCAGTACAATTTGAGACAGGCAAGGCTTGAACTCTGGGGCAGGTACTTGAAAGCTTCGGGTAGCGAGTACTAAAAGAAAACATTTGTGTGTAAATAATAGAATAAGCTATTGAATTATGTTTATTATGTTTAGATTTGTTGCTAGTAGGTTAAAGATTAACCAGGAAGTGGAATTAATCTTTGTAATTAGTTTTTAAGTGAGTTATTGTAAGTTTTATAACATATTGGGGCATTTCAAAAATAATGTTTTAACCTATGCTTAAGGCATATGAAATCAACCAGCTAAAAACATGGAATAAGAATCTGAAATAAAATTATCCATATCATGTAGCATAAGAGAAAAAACACAAAATTTCAGAAATAGAAATAAATTTAATCAAATCAAGTCAGTAAAAAGTCTTTCGAAATGTCAAATTCGGCCAATAGAAAGCCAAATTTGCCTTTTCAGTCGTCATTTAATTGTTGAGCCAGACGGACGTAATTTTTCTTAAGCATTAACCTCAAAAGTTGAAAACAAAAATCGTCGAGCACTGTGTTTGGTTAGGACCCACAGTTGTATTTGAAATTTGAAATTATAACGACACAAGTTAAAAGGAAACAATCTAATATGTTGTAACGAAATCTAATTCGATTGAAAATTGTAAAATTGTTAAATTGTTATTTTTGATGGTTCCAAATAAATGTGTCGTCATCGAAAATTAATAAGTAATTGTGCATCGGAAAATAGGTTCATTACTTACCTCGTAAAAGTAAAAGTGCTTCGATAGTGCATCGTAAAGCAAGTATTCCAAGATGATCAACGAATTTCCTGACAAATTGGTGAGGAACTAAACAAATCGTAGGCACCATCTTTAAAGGCAGCGACATGTGCAGTTTTCATCGAGGGAGGCACAGATCTCAAGTTGAAAGACCGCTCGCGTTAGATTGCAATCACGGATTAAGTAGTTTGAGCGCAAGGATCCTAGGTAAAACCTTTTTATTTAATAAAATAAAGAAAACCCGTGGCACAAGTATCTAAAATTTTATTTATTTCTTCGTCTTCAGTCATTCATAAATAACAAAATTGAAATTTGAAACAAAAAGGCCTAGTAAATTTAAGTAGGTTAAGCAAAATTGTTTTCATTGTTTATTTAAAAAAAATCCACTTCCTTAAATTCATTTAAATAAAATTTTCAAATATTTTGTAAACTTAAATACTGAGTATCATTCATTTGCTTCCTGTCTCTGAGCATTTTGAACCTGCTTCTTCCCTGAGCTGAGTCAACTCGCCGTGTGCGAGAGTCAAGCTAAATGTAATTTGTGGAATGGTAAGTCTATAAATTCGACAGCTCTTTTTCTTTAAGGGTTGTCTGGCGCCCAGGGTACGACATCATTTCACAGAGAAATATATAAATATATATATATATATATATATATATATATATATATATATATATATATATATATATATATATATATATATATATATATATATATATATATATATATATATATATATATATATATATATATATATATATATATATATATATATATATATATATATATATATATATATATATATATATATATATATATATATATATATATATATATATATATATATATATATATATATGTTAGATCACTGTTTGCGTGATTGACTTTTTAAAAACTTTTTATTTGGTTACATGAGGAATCAACGTTGATTCCTGAATAAAAGATACAATTCATGTATGATACATTTAATATGAAGTGAGTATGATAACTGCCGGTACAAATGCTCGTTAGTCTTATTTATAAGTTTTCAAATGTCAGCCAAAGTTGGACAAAGGAAATGCAAGCTAGCTAATCACCATAATATTGTGAGAAGTTAAAATGAAACTTAATATCTAGATAAGCAATTCAAAGGAAGCTGTTATCTAATACTGTAATATGATGCTATCTGTAATGTCGCTTTATATCTTGATGATATAGCGTATAATTTTATATAACAACTTCCCCCTTAATAAAAAAGTTGATGTTATGCAGCAACTTTTGAAAATTGTTAGAAACGTTAAATGAATATAATGCAAAATAAATTGAAACAATGTTGAATGAATACAAAGCAAAATAATAAAATACATAAAAGTTAAAACTGGTAGATGATAATAATAATAAGCGAGTAGTAGATTACATAAATGTAATAAGAATAAAATACAATGGTCTAAATTAATAGACAAGGGTAAAACTCCACATATGAAAGTCTATGTTAACTCGATGTCCTCTTCTTCTTGAGGTTTAATACCGGGTCGCTTTCTTGGAGGGATCAGTCTAGGAAATTTGGTAAAAACTCTGCTCCGCTCTGAAGGAGGTGAAGGAGGGTTGTCCGTTGAGGGTTGGATTCGCAATGCTCCACATCTTCTTCTTCTGCATTTACAGGTTATGTAAAGTAGAACTAATAGAATGATGAGAGTGATTATGAAATATGTGAACCAAGATATGTGTTTGGTCACAAAAGGTTCGTTTATGAGGTCATCCAGGTCTTTGGAATATTGGTCCAATTTGTTTTTAGCAGTATCTAGGTCTTCTACGTCGAGATTGTTTAATTTGAGAGGTTTTAATTTTGGAATTTCGATTTTGTCGGGCATGTGATTAGAGCATTCAAAAGGAATTTGGATAGGGTATGAGTTGTCCTTAATTTCGGAAAAGTCTTTAGCACTGGCTTGTATTCGGGTGATGCCTGCATAGGCGTAACATCCTGGTTGTAGTTTGATGATGGAATTTTTGTTGATTAGCTCTGTTGTGGATTCTCTCTTTGTACAGTTGATGGTAATGTGAAGTGGTTCGGAATTAATTATTAGCCATGAGTTGTCTTCAAGTTCTTGGACATTGTACCCTTGACTGATGATGAAGGAGGTCTGGCAGTTTTCTGGGAGTCTAACTAGTGGTTTGAGGATTCTGGCTTCGCATATGGCATTTTGATCGATGGGATAAGCGTATAGGTTTGAGCATAGCTTGGTTCCAAAATAAAGAGGTTTACATTCTTTCAAATTTTGTATAGGTATGTACATTAAAGAATCATCGTCTCTCGCGATAAACTTTTGTGAGATAGATAAAATGTGATGCAGACCAGTTCTGTTATCAAGTATCGGGATAGGGTATAGGCGAAAGGTGTTATAATTTTGAGGTTCAACAAGTGGTATTGTTAAAACAAATACTAAGTTAAAATCCATTTGAAACGCTTGTAATTCAATAATATCCAAATACTTAGCAACTGCCGATAATTTAATGGGGAGAGGCAAATTGTTCCTTCGTAAGCTCTGTGAAACTTCTTGTAGTGCTGTCACTAAGTGATTAGGGGTTATGATTGACGTGTGAATGATTCCTAGTCTGGCAAATGTTATTGAATGTAAAATGTCGTTTAAATTATCTTCGATATACAAATAGCTCGCCATTAGTTGTTCGGAAATGTATAAGAATTTTAGTTTTATATGAGCGGCCTCAATAGCTTGAGTCATGGTTTGAATTGTGCGTTCGATTTCGTCGAGATCTTTGTTAAACGTTTCCTCGTCAATTTGTAATTTTTGTATAGTCGAGTTGAAGTTTTTAATAACAGAAGTCGTAACTGAAATTTGATTTTTGATTAAGTTTTCCAATTGGTGTTCGTCGTTATTTAGTTTATTTATACAATTAGTATAGTACTGGCCATCTTCAGCATCTAGGTTTCCAGTTATGGATTTGAATATTGTACCGATACCGTTAAGTATTCCTCGTTTATATCTTTTTGTATCTGAAAAGATTTCGTCAAATTTCGTTTTTATAGAGTTGGATATTTGTGTTAAAAGGTTAAAGTCTGTTTTAATTTCACTCGTAAAAATAATTGACTTGTGATCACCATTATTGAGAGTGTACAAGATTCTGTCTAAGATATTTTGATTTTTGTCAAAAGCTATTTTGAGGGATGAAATGTTTTTATGCACTAGCAGAGTCCATTTGTCATTTGTCACCACGATGTCCGTGTCTTGGTGGTAGTATACACCAACAGTATTATTGATCGGGGTAATTTTGTATTGACAGAGTGCTGATCCGAACAGCAGGAGAAACCTGAAAATAAATTTAATTTTCAGTATATGGTTTCATTCTATCAAAATTTACTTTAGTTTCTTGTTTCGTTTCGAGATTTAATAAGGTAGCAGAATTTTGGAAAATTTCTTTTATTTTAAAGGGACCGTTAAATTTGTTTTGCAATTTGTTTTTGATTTGTGATTCTTTTACGTAAACTAAGTCACCTATTTTGTATTCGGGTCGTTTTTGGGGAACATTTCTATCAAAGCGAACTTTCGCTTTCTCCTTTTGAGCTTGCGTTCGACTACGGGCTATTTTATAGTAGTGGGATATTCTGTTGTTTAAATCGCTCACGTATTTGGTTATTAACTATTTTTGGTTATACAAAGTTTCAGGTGGTCTGTTGGCCGTATGTCCAAATAAAAGTTCGTATGGGGTGAAACCGTGTGTTTTATTTACTGAATTGTTATAGCATATTACTGCATATGGTAAAATTGTGAAAGGATGTTCATAAGGATTTTCAGTTTTATGAATTCTTATCATTTCAGCTAGAGTAGCATGAAATCTTTCTATGAATCCGTTCGATTGGGGATGTCCTACGCTTGAATAAGTTAATTTTATGTCGTAGAGGGTGCAGAGTTCTTTGAGCAAGCGGTTGTCAAATTCGCCACCGTAATCGCAATCTATTCTTAGCGGGGTACCGTAATGTTGAAAGTATAACAACAAGGTATTTACGACGGATTTTGCGGATTTGTCCGGGACTGCATAGGCTTGTGTGAATTTAGTTAACTCATCGCGAATAGTTAACGCGTAATTTCGAGTTGGGAATTCAAACAAATCGATATTAATTCTTTCGAATCGTGTTCTTGGGGTTTCTGTGACTACTAGAGGGTTATTAAGGTTTTTTCGGTATACTTTAGTCTTTTGGCAAGTTTCGCAATTTTTTATAAAATTTTCAACGTCTTTAGTTAGACCTTGCCAAGTGTATTTTTCTCTAATTCTTCGAATCGTTTCGTTTATTCCGCGGTGTAGATTATTTTTACCAAAATGATTTTGCTCCAATATAATTGGAATTTCATCTTCGTCGGAAGTTCTGACGATATCTTGACAAATTACTACTTTTAAGTCTTTTTCCGCAAAAAATGAATGATAGGATTTCAAGTATGGGGAGGTCTAAATTATTTTCGACAAAGTATGTCTTAGAGAGATCTAGAACATCTTGATTTTTAAATAGTACCAAAAATAAATGCTCGATTACAGATTCAATATCGAAGGGTAGAGGGATGATAAAATATCTCCTATGTCTGACCGTTTTGCTCGATACAATATTGATTTTATCGTTTTGAAATTCGGGATTTTCTTCGAATATGTCCTCGATAATTTTATGATGGAGGTCTTGTAAGTTATTTTGTTGGAAGAAAGTTATAATATCTTTGTGTTCTCGGTATGAGTTGTTTGTTTGATGCTTTGATTTTTGAATAGTCTATTAAAGATGTTGTTTTATATAAGTTGGCGAAAGTTTCAAATTCTTGAGAAATTTGTTCGTTAGTGATTTCGTTATTATCGTCTGGGTTTTCGTCGTCGTCTGACTCTTCATCATTCGCGGCTAGAACCTTTGAATAGAATTTGGAACATTCAGAAAAATGATTAATTTTGATTCTGGAAAGTGCGTCCGCGTTCTTATTGATTTTGCCGGGTTTATAAATTATTTCGTAATCGTAATCTTCTAATTTGAGTCGCCAACGGGCAAGTCTACTTCCTGGATCTTTTATAGAGAATAGCCAGGTGAATGGTCTGTGGTCGGTGACAAGCTTGAACTTTCTACCATACAGATATGGTCTAAAGTGCTTTACACTCCATACTATCGATAAAAGCTCGCGTTCAATCGTTTAATATTTAGTTTCTGCACTGCACAAGGTTCTAGAAGCATAGGTAATGGGTAAATCTTTGCCAATAGGCCCCTGGCTCAGCACCGAGCCGACGGCAAATGCGCTCGCATCAGTGGTTAGAACGAAAGGTTCATCAAAGTTGGGGTAGATTAATATCGGAGTCGTCGTTAATGTTTGTTTCAAATTTTGAAAAGAATTTGTACAATCATTGTTGAAGAGAAATGGTACGTCTTTTTGTAGTAGTTTTGTTAGGGGCTTGGTTATCTTGGAGAAATTAGGAATAAAGCGCCTATAATATCCGGCTAAGCCTAGAAATGATTTAATTTCTTTTGGATTTTTCGGTTGAGGAAAATTTAAAATAGCGTCAACTTTCGAAGGGTTTGGTTTTACGCCGTCTTTTGTAATTAGGTGTCCTAAATAAACGACTTCCTTGGGGAGAAACTCGCATTTGTCTGGTTGAATTTTGAAGTTGGCTTTTTGAAGGCGCTTAAAGACTTCAGGGAAATGTGTTCGTGAACTGTAGGAGAGTAAATAATAATATCGTCCATGTAGACGAGACATCGTTCATTTTGAATACCTAACAGGATGTTATCCATAACTCTTTGAAAAGTTGATGGAGCGTTTTTGAGTCCAAATGGCATTCGCACGAATTCATAATGACCGTTCTCAACTGTGAAAGCAGTCTTTTGAATATCTGCGGGATTAATTTCGATTTGGTGAAAACCAGAAGCCAAGTCTAAGGTTGTGAAATATTGGCATTTGCCAAGTTGGTCTAAAAGATCGGAAATGTTGGGCAGAGGATATTTGTCGCCGATTGTAACCTCGTTGAGTTTGCGGTAGTCGACTACAACACGCCATTTCTGTTTACCAGAAGCGTCCAGTTTTTTGGGAACTACCCAGACAGGAGAGGACCAAGGTGAGATCGAGGGTTGAATAATACCTTGACTTAACATTTTAGATACTTGGGACTTAACTTCTTCTTTATGGACTTGAGGATAGCGATACGATTTCGTAAATATCGGTCGAGAATTGTCGGTGTCAATAGGGTGTTTGATTTCGTTGGTAAAGGTCAAATTGTCTCCTTCTAAATAGAATATATCTTGAAAGTCTAAACAAAGCTGCGTTACTATTTCGGCCTCTACTTCGTTTAGATGATCCAAGCGCAATTCGTTCCTGATTTCAAAGGATCTGTCTGTCTGTAAGTGTTGGTCAGAATTTTGAGTATTTAAATTAAAAATTGATTTGAATTTTTGTACTGGTTCCAGGTTAAGATTTGAGAAGTTTATGGTTTTTGGGATGGCGTTTGCGTTTATTATTGAAGTTAAAAATTCTCCATTGTGATCGATTTTGACAATGGCATTTGGTAAGCGTGCTTTCTCGTTTTCCTGGGCTAACAGTATAGCCTCGGCATTTCGCAGGTTTCATTTTAGTTTACAGATTTTTTCCATGCGAGGTTCGATAGAAATTAAATTTTTGATGTTGCCTAAATTTGGATTTTGGTTTTTGATGTTAGAGTTACTAGTTGGTTGTACAGGTAAATTTACTGTAATTTCTTCCGTGACTTTAAATAGTGGTACGGTTTTAAAATTTGTGACTAGTTGTTTATTTTTAAAGTCTACTTGGCATTCGTAATGTTCTAAAAAGTCTGCGCCTAATAATCCATCAAAATCTATATCTAGATTATAGATATAAACTTTGTGTGACTCATCTGAAAAGGGGATGAGAACAGATTCGTTGATACAAATTTTTTGATCGGTAATACCCTGTATAATTACATTTTCAGGAGATCTACGTCTATAATTTTCAGCTGTTTTAGGTTTAAAAATTGATATGCCTGCACCTGTGTCAATTAAGATTTTAAATTTACCAGTTGCATCTTTCATATAATAGAGGTTTTTTGAGTTTACGGTTAGTAAGGTATGCGGGGGTGTATTTAAAAGAACTTTTGTTCTGGGAAGTTTAGGGACGGGTCGAAACTGTCGTTGAGATTCATAGTTTGTATTTGAGTTTCTAGTTCCGCAATTGGTTCGAATTGGTCTGTTTGTTGTGTTGGAGTATCCGTGGGGTACTCCGGGTCTAAACGAAAATCCTGAGGATTAGCAGTATAATCCTCGTACTGTTCGTATTGAGAATTAGCTGTATAATTCTCTTGGAAATTTTGGTTAGTTTCAAAGTTATAATGTTCGTAAGTATCATCTGCAGTTTGGTAATCAGAAGAATAGTCACTGTATTGATTAAAATCGCATTGGTTTTCATAAGGTTCGTAATTTAGATGATGCGTTTTTTGTTGATTAAAACGGTTGAGATTTGGGTTTGGTTGAATAGCAGAGGGTCTTTGCTGATTGAAATTCGGGTTCGGTCTTATGGCTGAGGGCCTGTTTTGTTGTGGTTGACTAGATTGATTAGGTTGAGGGAATGTCCTCTGATTAAATTTATTGGTTTGAGAAAAATTTTGAAAATTTGGGTTTCCTTGATAATTTGGTCTCTGGGAGTTTGATGTCGATGGCATAGACTGTTGCTGTTGCCTTGTACGACATTCGTTTATGACGTGTCCATTTATTTTACAAAATGAGCAGAATTTCTGTTGAAAATTAGAGGTTGGTCGTTTGCTTTGTAAATTGGGATTTTTGACCGGACTATTTTTCGGAAATTTTTGTTGTTCAAAATAGGAGAGTTGCAGTTCTCTCCGAATTCTGCTAACAGCTTTTAGTATGGTTGGAGGGTTACTGACACGTATGATGCGGCCTAAGTTTGGTTCTAAGCCCGTTAACAAATTATTAAGCGTCATGGTTTCTATAAGATCTGATTGTGCAGTTCTTTGCGTTCCCGTGAGATTTTGTTTTTGTACTGCGGCGTGCATCTTCGCGTTGTGCGTTTGTAGACGCGATACAAATGTTAATGCGGATTCGCCTGGCAATTGGTGAATGCGCTGCAAGTCCTGAATCAGGGCCGTTAGATCTCTGGAGTCCCCAAAATGAGTTTCCAAGAGTGCTTTGATTTCTGGCCAGGTGCCAGGGTTGCGTGAATTAATTAATTCGGCAGCTTTGCCTTTTAACTTATTTTTGATGTGGATTGTTAATAAAATTTTCTGGTCATGGATTGCCATACTTTGTGCACACTGACATGAGTTTAAAAATGTTTGTAAATTAATGGCGTTGCCATCAAATTCCGGTATCAATGAAAATACTTCAGAGAGCTTGTAAGGCTCAATTTGCTCTGGTTGTTGTTGTTGTAGTTGTTGTTGTAGTTGCTGTTGTTGTTGTTGTTGTTGTTGTTGTTGTAGTTGTTGTTGTTGTTGTTGTTGTTCGGCTAGTACCGGTACTATTGGTTGAGCTGTCTCTGGTTGAGCTCTGTCTGGCATTTTGCTTTGTATTTAAATTATTTGGATTGCAAAAAGAAATTGGTTGCGTATCAGCAGTATGATACGAACTTAAATTAAATTAGCTTGTTACGTTGCGTGTGTAAATGGATTGTATATTAGCTGCAATACACAATGTTTCGTAAATACGAAAATAAATAAACTTAAAATTAAATAAACTTGTTTCGTTGCGTTTGTAAAGGAATGGATTTCACTTTGACAATAGAACTGTTCACTTAAATAGGTTATGAATAAAGTAAGCGAGATTATTCTTAAAATGAGTTACGTGAATATTTTCTTCATCTGGTTAGTAGGTTCTTTTAATTAAAGGATTGGGATCCACCACCACGGCTAAGAAGTTCTCCTTGTTCTGATGGTTCTTTTCCAATGGTTAGGCACCTTTTGCAGATGGACTTCTTGTTCCGCTGGATACGTTTACCACTAGTTAGGCTACCGAACACGTGATGTTAGTTAGATCCTACCGACTGCGCCATTTGTTAGATCACTGTTTGCGTGATTGACTTTTTAAAAACTTTTTATTTGGTTACATGAGGAATCAACGTTGATTCCTGAATAAAAGATACAATTTATGTATGATATATTTAATATGAAGTGAGTATGATAACTGCCGGTACAAATGCTCGTTAGTCTTATTTATAAGTTTTCAAATGATGTGTCAGCCAAAGTTGAACAAAGGAAATGCAATCTAGCTAATCAGCATAATATTGTGAGAAGTTAAAATGAAACTTAATATCTAGATAAGCAATTCAAAGGAAGCAGTTATCTAATACTGTAATATGATGCTATCTGTAATGTCGCTTTATATCTTGATGATATGCTGTATAAAAAAAATATTTCAACGGTTCGTTAGTGAGCCTTATGTTTGACAACGCTGTCGGGCTTAACAAATTACAATTTACATATTAGTATATCTAATGGAATTTACGAGGTATCAATGTATATTCAAAGCGGAAATTACGAATTTTATGAGAGGGTTGTTGTTGTTTCACTCATCGTGTAGGATATTACAAGCTTTTATTTAACTTGCTTTGTATATATGTTAGGATGCAAGATGGGTCAAATCTTGCAAGTTAACTTTATACCACAACGACGTTTTATCAAGCTGAAATTTTGCGCACTTGTATAATTCCTTTGACAATGCAATGTTATTTAAGAAAATTGAAAAAGGAAAATGGCGACGCCAAGACGGCGGGCTAGTTTTCTTCATTTATTGTCCGATTCGACTGAAATTTGATATTTGAGGGTTTTTGGGGATGCCGATTACAGCTTTTTGATCAAAATTGAAAAATCAAAATGGCGGCGCCAAGATGGTGAACCATTTTTTCATTTATGATCCGATACAACTGAAAATCGATATCTGGGGATTTTCGGGGATGCCGATTGAGACTTTTTGATCAAAATTGAAAAATCAAAATGGCGGACCATTTTTTTATTTATGATCCGAAACGACTAGAATTCGATATCTGGGGGTTTTGTAGGATGCGGTCTACAGTTTTTTTATCAATATTGAAAAATAAAAATGGCGGCACCAAGATGGCGGACTATTTTTTTTATTTATGATCTGATTCGACTAAACATGAATATCTAGGCGTTTTCGGGGACGCTTTTAAGACTTTTTGATTTATTTTTTATACTTTTTTCGTTTTAGTACACCGAAATAATAATAAAAGCTTGTTTTTAAAAAGTTATTTTATATTTAATTTTTTTATAAGTTTAGTTAGTGGTTAGTATAAATGATACTAAACACTATACAAGAATCTGCTGGAATTTCTGCAGATTGGCTTGTGCGTAAAATATTATTGCTTCTTTTGCTTATATAATTTTTGTCTAAAATTTACCATGTTTAAAGAAATGTGGTGTTTCATCAATATGCATTGTTAAAAATAATAACATGTTTAAGCGAATATCTATATTATTATCCGATGAATATTTGGTAGGTAGTTGATGCTACTACCAACGAAGAACTGAGATATACCACTGTTGAAAAATATTCAGGGTGGGCATATAAAAAATATAACTAAGGAAGAAAATGTGACGGATGACAGTAACATTTGGCATATAGTTAACACAACGGCCCCAAAAAAAATTTTTGGCATTAGCCACCTCCACCATATTATTAAAGAGGGTAAAAAATAAAATTAGGCAATAAAATTATGCAAGAACCAAGGGTCTCAAAAAAATATTTTGGCATTAGCCACCCCTCTACCATCCCCAGTACCATGTGACACATCGTTTTATGGGTTTTTGGGGTAGACGATTTCAAATATTGTTATTAAAGTTATTTCGTTGTAAGAGACTTGGTAGGAAATCTGGACGTGGAAGTAGTGATTCCTTTGGCAGCGGTTTTTACATCTAAAATGATATTTGAGCAGAATTTTATACCTTCCACTTCAACCCCCTTGGAGTGACAGCTACACTTAGTTTTTAAATGGAATAAGAGTGTGTCTGATACCTCATTTGAAAGAGTTTTTAATTCAATAAAATTAAATTTAAATTTTATAATGTATAATTTAAAAAACCAAATAAGGCAAGAAATTGATCAAATCACTACGAAAGCAATACAAAATGTTTCAAGAGAATTTCATCAGCACATCTATTATTGTCAAGAAGCAACTGGCTCCCAGTTTGAACATTTGTAAACAGTTTCATGTTAATTTTTTTTTACAAAAAATTTAGTGAAATTAAAAAGGTAATATTTCTCACTAAAAAAATTCAAGAAACCCTACAATGCTAAATAGAAAATTAAAACCCCCTTCAAATGGTGTATTTCACGTAAAAATTTTAAAGCAATAGGCTGTAATGCCAAGGGGGCTGAAGGGAGGAAATATAAAATTCTGCTCAAATAAATTCATTTTAGAATTAAAAATTGATTGATCAGGATTTTACGTTAAAAGCGTAAATTACGTAGAAAATTAATTTGTCAGTTACTTATATACCACACTGTATATAAAAATATCTAATTAAAGAACACTAACATGTAACACAATTTATTACATGCCGTTTATGCATTCTCATACGTGAACATATTGAGTTTCGCGGGCCCAAGTAATAAACGAGAATCCGATCTAGATAGTATAGGGCTATAATTTTTATTATTAGCTACCTTTTAAAATTTTCGTTTGCCTGATTATAATCACGAGTGGAATGAATTTGCGAAAATATTTTTGCAATAATATATTTGTCTAATCAGAGAACTACGCAAGGTTTTAAGGAATATTTTACGCTTTATCCATACATTTATTTTGCATGTAAATAGCCGTAACTTTGCTGTTATATATTCCTAATCTAACAAACATTAAAAAATTGTCGGAAAGATGAGACAAACATCCCGTTTTTTTTATACCCGATGGTTGTTTGGAAACGATATCGCCAGACCACGGCTGTATGTATCTACTTTTTTGTAATCTGAATTTCTACCAATATGGAAGTTAGAAAAATATCTGTGTTCAAATAAATCTATACTAACATCTAATTATGATTATGGTGGATAACAAAATAGTTTTCTTTAATTTACTGTCTTACATTATTTTGTTTTCTAAGGGCATATCGTTTTTTATCCTGATTACTAACCATCACTAAAAATTATTTTACTATTAAAACATAATACTTCAGTCAAATTGAAACAAATTTCGACGTTTCACGGAAAAGGCTGATAAAGTTTTGAAATTTGGCAAAAATGTTCATTAAGATTTACTATCAAACATACTAAAAAGTCGCCAGCTCAAACTGTTGAGCTTGAGCCGCCATATTGGAAAAGTGTCGCTCCGATCAAGTTTTTAAATCTCTCTCTAACCATTAGCGACATGGAAATTATGTTTATATAAAATATAAATCTTATAAGATTATCTACAAAAAAATTTTATATGCATTTCCTTCATATCTATTATTATACTCGCACTCTGTCTGCGTCTCCGTCCGTCATATGTTTTTAAGCTAAATAACTTAAAAGAGAAGAGTCCGATTTTATTGAAATTTGAATAATGAATTAGTGTGAACTAGAGAAAGAACCCCTGTATTTTTTAAAAAAATCGATCAGTCAACATTTTATGAAAAAAATACACGTGAAGAGTATTGTAATCTTCAATCTTATTAAAGATTACACCAGGTCAAAGCACCATACTGCAATTTTAATGACCTCCCCATCTTAATTGTCGAAACGTTAGTCAGTATATTATGTAGTATCTTTGTGTTTATAGAATATTATGAAAGGTGTTTTCACATGTTTCATAACCTTTATTTTCACTTATCGATTTTTTTCAAAATCAATAGGGTTTTTCCTCTAACAGGCCCGTCTCTAGAGCTTTGGCCGCCTGAGTCAAACTCAGGAAGTGCCACCCTTTATCTTTAGTTAAAGTATGTAATTTTAAAAAACTACCATTAAAAAACTAACATGTTTATTGTTACAAATTAAGTGCATGCATACACACAGATTTAACAAAAAAAATAAAAAGTGTAAAGTATAAAAACCATCTCTGTCATAAGTCTACAAATCATAATATCAATTGAACATGAATTGCAGTTAATTTAGAGTATGAAGAAAAAATGCCTACAATTTAAAAAATGTTCTTGATTTTTTCCGCAAATTCAATGATTATTTCTTCATAATCCAAACTCTCTGCAAGTTCTTGTTCAATTGATATAAGTGCCAAACTACTAAGTCGATTCTGCAACATGCTTGATCGCTTATAATCCTCAATTATTTTGAGTTTGGAAAATTATCGCTCTCCACTAGCTACAGAAACTGGTAGAGTGAAAAGAATCCTGAGAGCAATAGTTAAATTGGGGACGGTTCTGTCCAGCCCATTTATTAATAAATAGTTTAATGTTTCCCGGGGGTTTTGAAAATTGTTCTCACTGCAACTAGTTGTACTGAACTAAAAAAGTTAATGCGTTTTAGAGTGGTGCCAAACGTGATTAATTCGGTCAATTCGATCAGTGTGTGATGCGATTGTGAATATTGGTTTATATCGAAAAAATGAAATATTATCCCAAATCGTCCGTCCCTCCAAAACAGCCGCCTTGTTGCCTCACCCCTGACGACGGGCCTGCCTTTAGCTAACACTAATTTACTGTCCAAATTTCGATAAAACCGGAATTTTATTTTTGCGTGATCATACTTACAAAAACGTGTCATACAGAGGCAGACGGACATAAAATGGACATTTTAAAGTTATTCTAAATTCTAGAACTAACCTAATAATATGAAACTTATTTTAACTACGAGTGGTATTTACGGTTTTAGGAATGTGTCGATCAAATGCGATTTTCGTATTTTCGAAGATTATATTAATGATAGATACAGAAAAAATGTATATTATATTTTTCACAGAAAATTTTATAAGCTTTATTTTTTATAGGAAACATAATTTCGATGACTTTAATAGTTAGCCAGTTACAAGCAAAAAAATTAATCGGAGCACCATTTTTCCAAGAAGCGGCGCGAGCGCAAGAGATAGAGTTGGGGACTTTTAGTATGTATAATAGGGCCTTAACGAACATATCTCCCACGTTTCAAAACTTTATCAGTTTGTACTCTCTAATCTTTCCTATTTGACTGGAGCATGCACATAATAAACAGATTTTTCTAACCGAAGAACACAGTATTACTTACTTTAATTTATAGTATGAGAAATTAGTTTCTTTCCTCGATTTCCCAGCATCTTAGAAACCAATACCTTACTCTACTGCTACTAATACGCAGAAACAATACACTTGAATAAAATATAACGAGTAGAAGTTGCAGTCGGGTGTGGCCGACCGCGTATTTTATATATTTTGTACGAACACGGCACAATTCACTTTTAAAGGATGTTATTGCAATTAAGTACACATTCTGAATATTTTTTATGTTTGTTGTTGAAATAGGTATTAGAAGTCGGGAACGCCTGACTGCAATTGTCATTCTTTCGTAATAGAGTTATTAAATACAAACAAGTTATACCTTTTAAAATAAAATTGATATATCACCTAATCTACGTAAAGTTTGAGATATATTTTATGCTGTTCTGATATTCTACACATTTTCGTATTTTTTGTGCTTAATTAAGACATTTTACATGCCTCTGGCTATCACCCTGTATGACGTACTTACATGGATCAATTTCAATCAGGGCGTATTCTACCACTTTATTCTACATATAATTTTTTTGTCAGAAGTCAGGGTATTTATTAAGTATGCGGAAAAGCCCGACTGCAAATTCCATACGTATCGGTAGTAGTCTTATTAAAAATACCTTAATAAAATTTTAAGGTAAAATCATATAATATCTACGTAAAGTTCGCTCGAGCCTGAAAGACACACTCTTTATTGCAGTTTAAATATCTTGTCCATCTTTGTATTTTTAAGCTCTTAATAAAAAAAAAACTTTGGAATATTTTGCTCTTAAATCACAATAAAACAGTTTATGTAAAATATGTTAATTTTCCACGGCTCTGACGATCATCCTGTATACCGTATATGACCCAATTTCACTAAAAAGTCTATCAAAATTGAAATAAAGATTTTAAATGAACAGAAACTATCATATTTATTATATATTTGCAGTCGGCAACGCCCAACTCAAACTTCTATTCGACTCATGATAGTTGTATTAAAAATACCTTTTTACATATTTGAAATAAACATTTTATGGGTCATCATGTTTATTAGGTATTCGGCAACGCCCGACTGAAAATTCCCTTCGTTTCGTCGTGGTTTAATTAAAAATACCTCAATAGTATTTTAAGGTAAAATTAACATGTCATCTAAGCAGCGTGCAACTCGCTTGAATCTGAAAGATGTACTGAATAGTGCAGTATATCCAAATATTCAAGATGTATAATTTTGTGTTCTTATGTTCTTAAAAAACGACCTTTGGAACATTTTGCTTTAAAATTATAATAAAACATGGTTTATATAAAAGGTGAGAGCTTACACGCCTCTAACGAGCGCCCTGTAAGACGGATATGATTCAGTTTCCATAGAAAGTATTTTAAGTATAAAACAGCATATATATTACAAGTTCTAGATAATAATTTTATGTTCAACAGAATTTATCGTATTTAACAGATATTCGCAGTCTGCAACGTCCGACTGCAACTTTTATTCATTTCATAATAGTTCTGTTAAAAATACCACAATGATATTTTAAGATAAAATTGATATTATCACTTAGTTTACATAAAGTTGGTCGAAGCATGACAGACACCCTGTATATTGCGGTCTAGAAATCTTTAAATTTTTGTGTGTTTAAACGAAAACCTTAGTAACATTTTGCTCCAAAATTAAAATAGAATATGTTTTATATAAAAATAACCGTTTGCGCGCCTCTCACGATCGCCCTGTATGATATATATATATATATATGGCTCAAGTTCAATAGGAAGCATTCTTTTACACACGTTTCAAATTTTAATCAAAAACATTAAGTCTAACAGAAGTTATTGTGTTTACAAGGAACGGTACCTATTTGATTCAATTAAATGGGTTTAATAACACTTGACCTAAAGCAGGTAAAATTTCATCATCGAAGTCCACCGATATCGGCAAAACGGCAAAACCGCAGAGCTCAATAAAGACCAAGTAATATATAGAAATATACAAATGGGCCTAGTAAAGTACCAGTTGCATATCAGGGCTTCATAAAGTCATGTTCCTACTGAAAATGTGTATTTCTTAGAAGTCGTTACCCCTTTATGAATGCTTTGGGTGCTGCTAAAGAAAGATAAAAAATGCAATAGAATATACTTATTTATCTTAGTTCTAAACGGGGGGATCAAGAACGACCCATTGATATCTCAGGCTCAATAATGTACTGTTTACAATTATATATATATATATATATATATATATATAGAGAGAGAGAGAGAGAGAGAGATAAGCATGGTCATATACAGGCCCGTTTCATACACTGAGCGGTTGTAGTGCAGCCCGATTTGACGTTGTGCAGCCCGAGGTTGGGCTCATCAACGTACCCCTGTGTATATCATCACTAAATGGCCACAAATCACGTTAGCTTCCTTCCTACAAAATTTTGGGGTGAGTATCTAAGAGTAAGAGTATCTTATAGAATGTGCAACAATTATGTAAAAAGTTTAGTAAACCGGCGAAGAGTACGTTTTTACTTGTTTATTTTTTGTACATACATTGGGGCTGACTGACCAGTTCCGTCCCCACATTCAACTGACTGACTGACATAACTGTTATTTATATGCAATATCTAATATGCATAACGATTTTCAGCCAGAGTAACTTCATTTTATTACCTCTGTAATTATGACACCTTTGAAGGCGTACCTGAGACACCTGTTCTCGATTTCGCTTGACTGACCGAAGTATGTTTGTGTACACAACTACTGTAATCAACTGACAAAAAAACAGGCATAGTAAATTCAGAGAATTGATTTGGGACTGGCTCTTAGACTATAATTTAAAGAAATTATTTCAAATACAGTTTTTCGTTAGGATGTAGCATTACCTAGATGTTCAAATTTTTTTGCTCATTTAAAGCACTTGCTTTAGAAAAAAGTGCATTTTAAACTTTAAAGGTAATTTCAAAACACTTGGATACCAAATATAAACTTAAATATCTCCGAAATTATTAATCCTACATCAATAAACAAAAAATATAATTATTTCCCAGTTTGTACTTTCTGTAATTGGTCTGTAACATTTTTTCGATAAAGTAATACTTTTCGAGATACTTGGCGAAAGCCGTTTGGAAATACCTTTTTTTAAGCTAAAATCGCAATTTTGAAGTCGATAACTTAAAAACTATCAATTTATGTGAAAATTTGCATAGAACCTTTTCTTCTTAAAGTTTGATTCTATTTCAGCTCCAATAAATATATGTATATATATTTTTTAAGTGCCACCCCCTGAGAGGGGGTGGCATTCACCCTCTATAAATTAGCAAGCCCCCGCACAATATAGAAACTTTTCTGTCAAGCATTTACTATTATACCTCCAAAAATGAACTAAATCCGTTCAATATGACATTATTCCGAAGTTAAAACCTCTAGTTACTGTACTATTAGTGCAAGCATATAAAATACTTGTGCCCGACATTAATTAGTCTTCGCAGGTCATACTCTTAAAAAGGAATTTGTGTGATATTCTTTTCTTTTCTTTCTTTTCGGGTTCAAAAGTTACTAACAATAATTGCAACAAAATATGCTTTTTCGTCAATATATTGAAAATTAAGCAAGATAAGGCAAAACAATATACGTAACTTTTAGAGCATAAAATTCTGTCGTATAATGGTTATAATAAAAACGGTACATTTGATAGTTAAATTATCGTTATTAAAGGCAATATGATATTTATATTTTATTTTATATAATTGTTTATAATTATATAAAAATTTTGTTTAATAGTTTTCTCAATCTAATGTAATACTGCGTACCGTCATAATATGTTTTCTTAATGTATATTGGGAAGCTAGTTTAGGCTGACCTCTTCCTTTTGTGTGTAAACTCTTTTTTTCTTACATTCTTCTACCTACATTCAACTTAAATCTGGTGACAGTTGCTTTCTTGCACAGAGCAATAAAACAATTAAAGCGTCTCAAATGCCAAAAGAACTGTTGCCAGTGGTATACAAAAGCTACACAACGCCAGTTTAGAGCAAGATAGAGTTATATCACAGTATTTAGCCATAAATCTAACTAAAAAATTATTAGTCCTAAATTACTATGACGAAAATAAAATGTATAAAAGAAGTATAAAGAATTATTTTAGAATTTGTTAAAATTAAATAACCAAAACATTAGAATAAATTACAACAAATTAACTGGGCAGTTGGAAATTTAAAATAAAATGAAAGTCATTGTTTATAAGAAATGCTTTAGTACAGAAAAAATAATTTTCAATTCCGTAAAAATACATGGCGAAAACTGCAGTCCTAGAGGTATGACGTATACTTTACGAAAAGAATTATTTGTAGATGGTACAAATTTTTTTCTTTATTTTTTTAATAGACACGTGATATTTTTAACTTCAATATTTTATAAACAACTCGAAAAATAAAGCAATAAAAGATATAGTTTCACTCACTTTCGTTACAGATTTATGCATTATTACACTATATTTCTTAAACTATACAGAGACAGTAATTTTTGATGGTTTTTATTTTCTTGCTAGTTAACAAATTATCAGAAAGTTTTTTGTCTATTTTTATTCAATGCTTAGATTTAGTTCAGGACTTCTTATTGCACTTGTTACCACACCAAAACCAAAAACAAACTAAAATAATAAAATCGCGGCAGAAAGAATTCCTTAATCACCTTTTTTGATGCTGTCATAAAGTTGTTTAGGGCAAACGCTCTGCTCTTTTCCCACTAATATTTTCGTTAGTGTTTTCTAACTGTGATTAAAATATACTTTTTTATCTAAATATGTAGGTATATTATTTGCCTACATATAATAAAACAAGAATAGCAGTAGGCTATGTTTTGATTCTAACATGTGTTAAATAAAATGGACATTTCGGACAGACAAAATTAATGTTTTGAATCTAGTTTTTGTCAATTTCCACGGCATACTTGATACGAGTATTTTCTCGATTTTTAAATTATTATTCACAAAAGAATTTTCATGTTTATGTATACGGTTGTTTTTGTTATTTTTTTCTATCTAAAAAAATATAAACACATTCGGCGATTATTAATAACAAATTGTTTATTAAATAAACAAATAAATTCACAACAAAAAAAAAGCTTTTTTCCACCTTTTGGATAATTGCAAATAATAAATTTAGGAATAAATTTTTTTCTTAATGACATGTTTAAATAATGAAAAAAGACAAAAGTGATTATAAACAATTAAAAACAATTTTTAAGAATTTTTTTTAATTATAATATTCTATAACAAATAAAATGGCAGAAAAATATTTTTCAAAATTACGTAATTTATCTATTTGTTTATAAAATTTGTTTAAACAAATAGCAATAAAAATTTTAAGTTTATGTAATCTTATAGTATTTTTGAATATAAAAACAGTAAGAGTAATTAAAATTAATAAAAAAAAAATTTTTCCAACGGGATGGGATATTGTTCCTTTAAGTGTTTAAATAATAACATAATTTTTAAAAATAATATAAACACATTCGGCGATTATTAATAACAAATTGTTTATTAAATAAACAAATAAATTCACAACAAAAAAAAAAGCTTCCACCTTTTGGATAATTGCAAATAATAAATTCAGGAATAAAATTTTTTCTTAATAACATGTTTAAATAATGAAAAAAGACAAAAGTGATTATAAACAATTAAAAACAATTTTTAAGAATTTTTTTTAATTGTAATATTCTATAACAAATAAAATGGCAGAAAAATATTTTTCAAAATTACGTAATTTATCTATTTCTTTATAAAATTTGTTTAAACAAATAGCAATAAGTTTATGTAATCTTATAGTATTTTTAAAAATAAAAACAGTAAGAGTAATTAAAATTAATAAAAAAAAATAAAATTTTTTCCAACGGGATGGGATATTGTTCCTTTAAGTGTTTAAATAATAACATAATTTTTATGAATTTTAAAATTAATATTTAATAACAAAAAATATTTTTACTTGTTCCGGATGGTTTCAGAGCATCGTAACGCCTTAGTGTTCGCTGCGCGGAACTCTATTTTCAACCTTAAATTAAAATTATTAATAATCTCGTTAATAATAGATGTAGAGTTATTTGCAAAAAAAGGAACTCGTTGTTTTTCAATTCTCATTAGTTTATAATTTTTGCAATTGTTTATATGCGGGTTTTAAACTTTGGCACACTTTTCTAGACGTCATTCCGAATCCAATGCAATCAAGGTAGGTGCATGACGTCAGATGCATCATGCAGGGAGACCGACTACAAATATAAATTCAAATAACCATCAAAAAAATATGTGTTCATTAATAAAAAAAACCGCTGCCTAAAAAATCACTACTTCTACATCTAGATTTTCCTGCCCAAGCCTTTTACAGCAAAAATATGTCGATACTATATTTGCAATCCACTGTGTAAAAATAATTGTTCATATAACTTTGATAATATAATATTTGAAATGGTCTATCCCAAAAACCCATAAAACGATGTGCAACATGGTAGTGGAGGTAGTAGAGGGGGAAGCTGTTGGCAATAAATTTAGAGGCTCTTGTACACATAAATCATAATTTTATTTTTTTATTCCCTTTAATAATGTGGTAGAGGTGGTGGCGAGTGCCAGAAAAGTATTCAGGCCTTTTGTTCCTTTATACACACTAAATCACAATTTTATCTTTTTATTCCCTTCCATAATCACCTTCAATAATTTGAGCAAAAAAATTTTTTTTACGATTGCTATACTTCAACTCCACTACCTGGATGTGTAAGTAATACGTATTCCGCAGTTATGACGTTGTTCTCTTTTGCACGTAAAGATAGAATAAAACGATTCAAGTTAGCCCAACAAAATTGTGTTTTTTTAGAGACCATGTAGGCTTAACAGGGAACCAAGACAGATCACGTCATGCAGTTAGGTGCACCATACAGTAAAGGGAACCTGACTTAAAAAACCGCTGCCTAAAGAATCACTATTTCAACATCCAAGTCTCTTACAAAATAAAAAAGGTTGATACTGTATTTGCAGTCCATTATGTGGAAATAACTGATCATAGAACTTAATAATATAATATTTGCAATCGTCTACCACAAAAGCCCATAAAATAATATGCCATATCGACAGTGGGGATGGTAATGGGGGGTATAGCTGGTGCAAAAAAAATGTAGGCCTTTGGTACTTATACACACACAAAATCACAATTTTATTTTTTTTCGTCCTTTAATAATGAGATAGGGATGGTAATGGGGGTGATAGTGGAAGTGGCTGATGTCAAAAAAATTTTGAGTAGGTACTTGGCTTCTCGTACATACACTAAATCCCAATTTTATAAACTCTCACTTGCTTGCTTTGCCTATTTATCCCCCCATCCCAAACTTCAACGGAATAAGATCAAAACATAATCTATTTCCAGATCTCGTTATAATACACAGGTGTCCCAAATTTTGAGTTAACATCATAAACGGTTCCAGAATAATCGTGCGCACAAAAAAAAAAATACAGACAGATTTTTTTTGCTCAAACTTAAAATATCGACCTTTCGTGGCATTCTAAGCCTGTTTAAAAAAACATTTTTTTTACCTTTATTATACGTTCACTCCACTATGTGGATGTGGTAGTAGTACCAGCTTATAGTGATTATGTACAATGCCTATCTATCATTATAATATGTAAAACATCATTCTGCATAATAATAATTATTGTTTAATGACCGATATTTCTGCATGAAAATTTTAGTACCAAAATTATAATAATTAAGTATAGTATTATTGAATACTGAATGCAAAAAAACACAATCCTAATTTAGGGACATTTATTTGAATTTCTGTATTACACTTCAAAACACATTTTAAGATGTTTAAGATGCTAACAACTATTCTTCTTTAATAACACTGTACCATGTATTTTATAATACTTAGTAGGCATATGAATCTTTTAATTTAGATAAATTGTTCGAATATGATACAATACTTGTGAAGTTAAAAAATTTATTCAAATAAAGAGCTTTCATTCATCGATTGTGACTTCATGAAGAAAGTATTTAAGAGGAAATAAGAATTGAACGTTATCGGGCCATTGCAACGATGCCAAATATCGGGCTATATAACGTGCGATAGATTATCAGCTGTATAAGAGTCTTGGATATACAGGAACAGCGCCGCCTGACTCATTAGTGCTGAACTAAAAGTGTATCTCGGAACATGAAAATATGACTTTTTGAGGCCCACCCCAAAATTTTGTAGGAAAGAAGCTAACGTGATTTGTGGCCATTTAGTGATGATATACACGGGGGTACGTTGATGAGCCCAACCCCGGGCTGCACAACGTCAAATCGGGCTGCACTACAACCGCTCAGTGTATGAAACGGGTCTATATATGACCACGCTTATCTATATATATATATATATATATATATATATATATATATATATATATATATATATATATATATATATATATATATATATATATATATATATATATACATATATATAGAGTTATAAACACTACGTTGTCGCCTCAAGAATAGATATACTAAACACGCTGTGACCTCATATATGACGTTGTGACCTCATAAAGCTGAGGCGACAACGTTTTGCCTTAATTTCGATGTAAAATGAATCCAGATGTCATCCTAAGTTACTTAGCGAAAAATAGTTCTGAGGTCACTTCATACATCTGGTACCTACAATTTTGAATTTTAGTTCGAGTGTATATCACCAGCGCTAGTGTCGCCGTACCAAGTAGGAATGGTCAACACGAAGTCACCTCTAACTAGTATAAGGCGGACTACAGATATTACGTATTCGCCGTCCCCTCAGGTTACTGGCAACGTTGTATCAATTTGCGTACAGCGTTAGCGGCCAGTGACCAACAAAAATATTTATAGTTCTTGAACCGCTGGCCAATTGAAAGGGACCAAGCAAATTTTTAGGTTGAATTTAAATCGACATTTTTTGAGAAAAAGAATAGATATCGATATGTGGTTTTCAGAATTTAAGAGATTATTTATTTGTGAAACAGCCGGTTTTGTTCATTTCTTTTATTTTGAAGCACGTTACTGTTTACAGGGTGTGAAAGAAAAGCGTGCTTTTTTAACCAAACTTTATAACTACCGAGATTCAACAAACATTATTTAATATTATTTTGATGGCATTTTTTTTGGTCACTAGTTTAAAAAAAAAAAAATATCTTTTTGCCATTAGGCCTCATTGGTTTTCATAACAGCCGATCGTTGTAGATTATTATAATACCTTATGCCGTTCCTTTAAAATAATAAGTGCATTTTTTTGTACTTTCAGTTCATGGTGAATACATATAATTTTTCTCGCTAATATACATTTAACTATTATTGCTCCATTAATAATGAAAAGTATGGTTCTTCCCTTTTTCTTTAGTTGACATTTTATATAATAATAGTGCATATAAAAATAGATAAATAAATATTTAGATTATATTTAATTGTATTATAAAGACATACAATTTTTCGTACACTTTTGTATTTTTGGTGTGAAAATTAAATCAACAAAATTTGGCAAAAAATGTATCTACAGGTAAAGCCATTTTAGTTAGTCCCTTCATAGATATGCCAAATTGTAGCTTGATATCTGTAATTGTTCCGGAGATAAATGGGTTTTTCTTTTTTATATTTTTTTATATTTTAATGTAAAAGCCCAAAAAAGATTCCCCAATCCGTAAACATATACCAATTTTGGATACTCCACTGATTACCATACAAAGATTTACTTTTTATTATGATATTAAAGGAGCTATTATAAGGTATTATAATAACCTACAATGATCGGCTCTTACAAAGCACAATAAGACATAACGTTAAAAAATTAAAAAATTACAGGTTTTTAGAAAAAAAATCGGCATCTTACAAAATAAGTGAGATATAAAAAAATTGAGAAATCGTTTCTTACAATACACCAGTGACTGAAAAAAATTGCATCAAAAAAATATAAAACATTTTTTGTGGAATCTCTACGAATCTCGGTAGTTATAAAGTTTGTCAAAAAAACATGCTCTTCTTTTACACCCTGTAAAAAGTAACACGCTTCAAAATAAAAGAATTAGACAAAACTCACCTTTTCGCAAATGAATTATCCCTTAAATCCTGAAAATCACATATTGATATCTATTCGCTTGGTCCGTTTCAATTAGCCAGTAGTTTAGTTAAAAAAAGGTTGCTTTGAGAGAACGATCTGCAGCATCGTTTGACAATAGATTTAAACTATGTGCAGAACATTGTACTTAACATGTGCTTAACATGCTCTAGGATTTATTTCTAAGATTTTCTGTCACAGCCCTCACTGTGCTCACTACGCATATTTGTTCCGTTGTCATAATCTTGCAAATCGTATATATTTAAATTTATATTACAAAACACATTTTGAACAAATCCAGATCATTCTAACTCAGTTTGATCGATCCGTTGCCTTTTATAAAATGTTGCCTAATTTAAATTTTCTTTGTAACATTATTTAAGTTGACAAATCTGAAAACAATTATTTAGTGCTGCTCAATGTGACTATCATCGGGAGTGTAATCCAGAATAATGGGAAAATATTTGTAGTTTAATATTTATTGGTTGTTAAATCTTATCCTTACTAAATATCATTCAAACAATACAAGTGATGCTCGACTTGTTAAATAATTATCCGACTTGAAACATAAACGCAAACTCTAAAAAAAATTGTTAATTAACAATAGGCTCATTTAATGAAAAATCGGTGAAAAAATTTTTCCAACGGGATATTGTTCCTTTAAGTGTCTAAATAATATCATAATTTATTAAAAATTTTAAATTAATATCTGATAACATAAAAAAATATTTTTACTTTTTACGACCGGTTTCAGAGCATCGTAACGGCTTAGTGTTCACCGCGCGGAGCTCTATTTTCAACATTCAATTAAAATTATTAATAATAGAGATAGTCGTGACTTTTTTATTGGAAATTTCTTCCTCTTTAAGAACCGTTCATTAAATTTTCTTAAATATTAATAGTTTTCGAGTTATTTGCAAAAAACGAAACTCGTTATTTTTTCAATGTTCATTTGTTTTCAACTTTTGCAGTTGTTTATGTGCGAGTTTGAAACTTTTGCACATTTTTCTAGATGTCATTCCGAATCTAATGAGCTCTCACTCATATTTTTACGAGCTCTGTCAAGAATTAACACTGCTTTGAACTTGTGAACTAGCAGTCTATAACAATTATTTTTACTTTTTAATAAAATTAGACAAATTTAGACCACATAATCTTATTCAGCGATCTAAAAAACGTTAAGCATATGAATTTTCGTGAATTTATTTGTAACAGAAGAATTATTAATTTTTCAGTATTTAAGGGTGGTTTCAACACTTAATATTTCCGTCTTTCCTATGTTTTGACCTCATTATCATATTCAGCGACCTTAAAAACATAAATATATTGATTTTCGTTTATTTATTTAAAAATTAGAAGAATTATTATCGTTTTCGGGCCGGGAATTTTACCATTTTTACTGCTTCACTTACTGTACTATCAGGTAATAATAAAAAGTTTGGTTCTTTCCTTTTTCTTTAGTTGACATTTTATATAATAATAGTGCTTATAAAAATAAATAAATAGATATTTAGATTCTATTTAATGCCATTAAAACGACATACAATTTTTCGCATATTTTTGTATTATTGGTATGAAAAATACATCAACAAAATTTGGAAAAAAAATTTTGTATCTACAGGTTTAGTGATAAATTTCAATTTGATATTTTTAACCGTTCCGGAGATAGAGTGGGGTTCTGTTTATATTTTGATATAGAAAACACGAAAACGGTCCCCCAATTCGTAAACGTGTACCGATTTTAGGTACTCCACTGATTACCTCGCAAAAAAATTTACTTATTGTTCTAATTTTAACAAGGTATTAAAATAACCTACCACGGTCGGCACTTACAAAGCACAATAAGGCACAACGTCAAAAAAATTGAAATATTACAGGTTTTAGAAAAAATCGGTATTTACAAAATAAGTGAGATATAAAAAATTTGAGAAATAGCTCTTTGTCCTATAAACCAGTGACTAAAACAATGCGCTTCAAAAAAGTATAAACCATTTTTTGTGGAATTTCTGTAGTTATAAAGATTGTCAAAAAAACACGTTTTTCTTCGTTTACGTTCTGTAGATTGAAAAATCCCAAAAAATCCGCCGTGCAGAAATGAAGAAAAAATGCGCCGCCATGTTGAAATTAGGCACTTTTCTCCTTTAATCGGTAATAGCTCACACGTTACTCATTGAACATTGCAAAACAAAAAATGTGTACATGATGAGACCCGGCGATGGAGGTAAATCTGATAAAATAACGTGTAAGTTACGTTCAGAACAAAGTGAAAATATAGTAAAAAAATATTCTATTTGCACATGCCGGATGCGATACCACATCTGCATTTTATAAAAAGGGCAAAAAACAGTATTTTCAGTTTTAGAAAATAATATTGAACTAACAGCCTATTAATTTTCAAAAGTTTTGCTGAAGCAAATCAGCTTGCGGTAACTGGGGAAGAATTTATTTTTATATAGTATGGCAGTAGAAAAACTAATAGTTTAAATGATTAGGTACATGTTCGTTGGTATAATCAGATTTCTGCTGGGCAAAATATTTTCTTCGATCTAGCAGTTCTTCCACCAACATCCAATGCCACTAAATATCATATTTATAGAGTATATTGGCAAATTCAAGTCTGGTTAGGCAACAATCTTAATCCAGAGAATTGGATATTAAAAAACAAAAAGTAATCTTTTTTTATATAAATCTGTCATTTTGACAACCGTAACTTTGCTAATATTTAAACGATTGCAAAAAATTTTATACCACATTAAAACTTAGCTCTTTCTCTCAATATTTTACCTCTTTACTTTTTTTTTAAAGTGTCATCCGTATGGGCTATTACCGATTAAATGAAAAAAGTGCCTAATTTCAACATGGCGGCGCATTTTTTCTTCATTTCTGCAAGGCGGATTATTTGAGATTTTCAGTTAGAGAGTTCTGAATAGCCATAGAATACAATCCCTAAGAAATCAGGTTGTTACAAATTTGTTCCGGGTCAACTATTAGTTTTACTGTCTTAATAGTAATGTACTCAAATTAAAAGCGTCGGGCAAAACTCGCTGTTTCACAAATAAATTATCTCTTAGATCCTCAAAACCGCATATTGATATATATTCTCTTTCTCAAGAAATGTGGACTTAAATTCAAGTTTAGTTAAAAAAAAGGGTATTTTAAAAGAACGATCTGCAGCATTGTTTGGCACTAAATTTAAATTATGCGCACAGCATAGAACATAAAACGCTCTAAGATTTATTCCCAAGATTTTCTGTCACAGCCCAGTGTATCCACTACGCATATTTGCTCCGTTGTCATAATCTTGTCCCGCAAATCGTATATTTTTTTAGATTACAAAACACATATTTTAGCAGATAATTCTAACTAGGTTTGATAAGTTGCAGAATACAATTTTATAAAATGTTGCCTGATATCAACTTTCTTTGTGACATTGTTTAAGTTGACAAATCTGAAAACAATTGTTAGAGCTGCTCAATGTGACTAACATCTGGAGTGCAATCAACAATAGAAACATATTTTGAGAAGTTTAAAGGTTTTTTACTAGTTACAATAAACCCATTTGTGTTTGATATTTATTGGTTGTTAAACCTCATTCTTACTTAATGTCATTCAAACAATGCAAGTGACAGCCAGCTTGGAATTCGTATACATTTTACAAATAAATAACGAAATAAAGGAAACTAAACGCTTAAAAAATATAAAATCACTAATTCACTTTTGAAGATGAAATACTGGAATACTCAATAACTGTAAATGAACCCTTGTAATTCCGTATTAGCGCTGGCCTCTACCTAGACGAATTTTCAGAAAGAAAATAAAAAAGTCTTTCCTAGTAATCGTAAATGCATTGAATCTGCAATAAAACTCAATTCAAGAGATGCAGAAATTTTATTACTGATGTGATTATTTTATTTATCAGTTTAATTATTGGTAGGACTAGATTCGAATTTATATGTTGATTTTAAGGGGTAAAAGTTGCTATCGTGCGTGGCCGACTGCGAAAACCTGTTTGATTCATATTTTGTACCAACACGGCACAATCCACTTTTAAAAGGTGCCACTGAAATTAAGTACACAGTCAATATATATATTTTTTATCAATAAATCAGTCGGCAACGGCAGACTCCAACTTTCATTCGATTGTAATACTCTTATTAAATACAAATAATGTATACCTTTTAAAGTAACATTGATATGTAATATATATATCTACGTAAAGTTTGTTAAAACTTGAAAGACCCAGTGTATGTTAGAGTTTCGACTTTTTACGCATCTTAGCATTTTTTGTGCTTAATTAAAATCCTTAGTAACATTTCGATCTAAAATTCCAATACAGCAGCAGAGTCTATATACAAGGTGATCGTATCGTTTGTGTTTTTTGGGAGTGTGAAGTGGGCTTGGTTTTGGGATTAAAAACCACAAAGGTGGCAGGTCAATTTTTATTTTTTTCAGTTACGGGTTACATTCTCATTGAATTTGTGAACAGTAAATAAACATAATTAAATTCGTAAACTAAATAAGAACTTATTTTGTTTAACCATTCTCTGTTCTCTTTTTCATTTTTTTTTGAAATTTTTTTAATGCCTTTTTTTAATTTTTTTTAAATTATGAACAAGATAAGTTTTTATTTATTTTTTACTGCTCACAATTTTAATAGACTTCTCTGTTACTATTGTCTTACAATTGAATTCGCTCTGCGCCTCCCAACTTCAACTTTCATTTCGTAATAGATTTATTAGAAATACCTCAATAACATTTTAGGATAAAGCTGATATATCATCACCCTCACGTAATGTTCGCACATGCACCTGTAAGACTCATTGTATATTGTAGTATAGATATCTTGTATATTTTTGCATTTTTTATGTTCTTAATTAAAAACCTTTGGAAGACTGCTCTAAAATCATAATAAAACAAATTATATAAAAGATGACACATATAATTCCTCTGTACGACGGATATGATCCAATTTAAATAAGAAGTATGTTATCAGGCTATTTTATATTCCAAATTCGAAAAAAAATTCATGTACTTCATATATTTATTCGCATTCGGCAACCCCCAACAACAACTTTCATTCATTTCAAAACAGTTTTATTAAAAATACTTTAATGATATTTTAAGGTTTTTAAGGTAAGGTTTGATATGTCCTCTAATATATATAGAGTTGTTCAAACCTGAGAGACACCCTGTGTATTGCGGTTTAGATGCCTTCATATTTTTGTTTGTTTAATGAAAAACCTTTTAATATTTTGCTCCAAAATTATAATAATAACACAGAGTTTTTACATATAATAGATCAGAGTTTACACGCCTATGACGATCGCTGTGTATGTCGGATAAGATTCAATTTCAATAAAAACTATTCTACTGTGCTATTTTATAGATGTTTACAATTTGAAATAAGAATTTTCCAACAGACAAGTCCAACAACAAGTCCAACAGACGTTATCATGTTTACTTAATAGATATTCGCAGTCGGCAACGCCTGTCTGCAACTTTGATTCATTTCATAATAGTCTTATTAAAAATACTTATAATCCAGTCAACGAAGTTCAAAAAAGCCGATTGGGGGAAATAATTCGTGTAGTTAAAAATCATAAATTGCAAACTTTTGTTTACACAGCACATTATTTTATTTGCCCAAGATATTTTTAAATCATAATTTTAACAAATAAGATTATATTTCTATCACCTTTTTTCTCTTCCTACCCATAAAATGTATGTCCTAGTATCATTTCTTGAAAAGTTCAGAAAGAAATAAATTCTACATATTTTGAACTATTCATTTTCCCCTTATAGTACTAACGAAACAGATTATTCCCTGCTGTATATACCGCAGGTATAATCAGCACGGACACACTTCAAAAATGCTGGCAACACTGTATGAGGCGACTTGGAATTGCAACTCTCGTGCGGTAATATATATAACTGAGGCCTCTTCGCATTTGTATTATCTAAACATACATACAAAATTTTAAATTAAAAAATCACTTATTTTTTTTTGAGAAACCTATTCCTGGGATTCCCCTTAGAGGATATATGTATAAATGGGTCAATTATTACCACCAGAAAAGGGTGAGGTCAGGCCGCCCAGCCAACGACCCTGAGGTGACAACGTATTACTTATCAATATATATATATATACATATATATATATATATATATATATATATATATATATATATATATATACATATATATATACATATATATATATATATATATATATATATATATATACATCTATTATTAACGAGATTATTAATAATTTTAATTTAAGGTTGAAAATAGAGTTCCGCGCAGCGAACACTAAGGCGTTACGATGCTCTGAAACCATCCGGAACAAGTAAAAATATTTTTTGTTATTAAATATTAATTTTAAAATTCATAAAAATTATGTTATTATTTAAACACTTAAAGGAACAATATCCCATCCCGTTGGAAAAAATTTTATTTTTTTTTTTTAATTTTAATTGCTCTTACTGTTTTTATATTCAAAAATACTATAAGATTACATAAACTTAAAATTTTTATTGCTATTTGTTTAAACAAATTTTATAAACAAATAGATAAATTACGTATTTTTGAAAAATATTTTTCTGCCATTTTATTTGTTATAGAATATTACAATTAAAAAAATTCTTAAAAATTGTTTTTAATTGTTTATAATCACTTTTGTCTTTTTTCATTATTTAAACATGTTATTAAGAAAAAATTTTATTCCTGAATTTATTATTTGCAATTATCCAAAAGGTGGAAGCTTTTTTTTTTGTTGTGAATTTATTTGTTTATTTAATAAACAATTTGTTATTAATAATCGCCGAATGTGTTTATATTATTTTTAAAAATTATGTTATTATTTAAACACTTAAAGGAACAATATCCCATCCCGTTTAAGATGCTAACAACTATTCTTCTTTAATAACACTGTACCATGTATTTTATAATACTTAGTAGGCATATGAATCTTTTAATTTAGATAAATTGTTCGAATATGATACAATACTTGTGAAGTTAAAAAATTTATTCAAATAAAGAGCTTTCATTCATCGATTGTGACTTCATGAAGAAAGTATTTAAGAGGAAATAAGAATTGAACGTTATCGGGCCATTGCAACGATGCCAAATATCGGGCTATATAACGTGCGATAGATATCAGCTGTATAAGAGTCTTGGATATACAGGAACAGCGCCGCCTGACTCATTAGTGCTGAACTAAAAGTGTATCTCGGAACATGAAAATATGACTTTTTGAGGCCCACCCCAAAATTTTGTAGGAAGGAAGCTAACGTGATTTGTGGCCATTTAGTGATGATATACACGGGGGTACGTTGATGAGCCCAACCCCGGGCTGCACAACGTCAAATCGGGCTGCACTACAACCGCTCAGTGTATGAAACGGGTCTATATATGACCACGCTTATCTATATATATATATATATATATATATACATATATATATATATACATATATATATATATATATATATACATATATATATATATATATATATATATATATATATATATATATATATATACATATATATATATATATATATATATATATACATCTATTATTAACGAGATTATTAATAATTTTAATTTAAGGTTGAAAATAGAGTTCCGCGCAGCGAACACTAAGGCGTTACGATGCTCTGAAACCATCCGGAACAAGTAAAAATATTTTTTGTTATTAAATATTAATTTTAAAATTCATAAAAATTATGTTATTATTTAAACACTTAAAGGAACAATATCCCATCCCGTTGGAAAAAAATTTATTTTTTTTTTTAATTTTAATTGCTCTTACTGTTTTTATATTCAAAAATACTATAAGATTACATAAACTTAAAATTTTTATTGCTATTTGTTTAAACAAATTTTATAAACAAATAGATAAATTACGTATTTTTGAAAAATATTTTTCTGCCATTTTATTTGTTATAGAATATTACAATTAAAAAAAATTCTTAAAAATTGTTTTTAATTGTTTATAATCACTTTTGTCTTTTTTCATTATTTAAACATGTTATTAAGAAAAAATTTTATTCCTGAATTTATTATTTGCAATTATCCAAAAGGTGGAAGCTTTTTTTTTTGTTGTGAATTTATTTGTTTATTTAATAAACAATTTGTTATTAATAATTGCCGAATGTGTTTATATTATTTTTAAAAATTATGTTGTTATTTAAACACTTAAAGGAACAATATCCCATCCCGTTGGAAAATTTTTTTTTATTAATTTTTAATTACTCTTACTGTTTTTATATTCAAAAATACTATAAGATTACATAAACTTAAAATTTTTATTGCTATTTGTTTAAACAAATTTTATAAACAAATAGATAAATTACGTAATTTTGAAAAATATTTTTCTGCCATTTTATTTGTTATAGAATATTATAATTAAAAAAAATTCTTAAAAATTGTTTTTAATTGTTTATAATCACTTTTGTCTTTTTTCATTATTTAAACATGTTATTAAGAAAAAATTTTATTCCTAAATTTATTATTTGCAATTATCCAAAAGTTGGAAAAAACCTTTTTTTTTTGTTGTGAATTTATTTGTTTATTTAATAAACAATTTGTTATTAATAATCGCCGAATGTGTTTATATTTTTTTTAGATAGAAAAAAATAACAAAAACAACCGTATACATAAACATGAAAATTCTTTTGTGAATAATAATTTAAAAATCGAGAAAATACTCGTATCAAGTATGCCGTGGAAATTGACAAAAACTAGATTCAAAACATTAATTTTGTCTGCATAACCAAAGCGTTCTGTCCGAAATGTCCATTTTATTTAACACATGTTAGAATCAAAACATAGTCTACTGCTATTCTTGTTTTATTATATGTAGGCAAATAATATACCTACATATTTAGATAAAAAAGTATATTTTAATCACAGTTAGAAAACACTAACGAAAATATTAGTGGGAAAAGAGCAGAGCGTTTGCCCTAAACAACTTTATGACAGCATCAAAAAAGGTGATTAAGGAATTCTTTCTGCCGCGATTTTATTATTTTAGTTTGTTTTTGGTTTTGGTGTGGTAACAAGTGCAATAAGAAGTCCTGAACTAAATCTAAGCATTGAATAAAAATAGACAAAAAACTTTCTGATAATTTGTTAACTAGCAAGAAAATAAAAACCATTAAAAATTACTGTCTCTGTATAGTTTAAGAAATATAGTGTAATAATGCATAAATCTGTAACGAAAGTGAGTGAAACTATATCTTTTATTGCTTTATTTTTCGAGTTGTTTATAAAATATTGAAGTTAAAAATATCACGTGTCTATTAAAAAAATAAAGAAAAAAATTTGTACCATCTACAAATAATTCTTTTCGTGAAGTATACGTCATACCTCTAGGACTGCAGTTTTCGCCATGTATTTTTACGGAATTGAAAATTATTTTTTCTGTACTAAAGCATTTCTTATAAACAATGACTTTCATTTTATTTTAAATTTCCAACTGCTCAGTTAATTTGTTGTAATTTATTCTAATGTTTTGGTTATTTAATTTTAACAAATTCTAAAATAATTCTTTATACTTCATTTATACATTTTATTTTCGTCATAGTAATTTAGGACTAATAATTTTTTAGTTAGATTTATGGCTAAATACTGTGATATAACTCTATCTTGCTTTAAACTGGCGTTGTGTAGCTTTTGTATACCACTGGCAACAGTTCTTTTGGCATTTGAGACGCTTTAATTGTTTTATTGCTCTGTGCAAGAAAGCAACTGTCACCAGATTTAAGTTGAATGTAGGTAGAAGAATGTAAGAAAAAAAGAGTTTACACACAAAAGGAAGAGGTCAGCCTAAACTAGCTTCCCCATATACATTAAGAGCGCTCCGGAGTGTGGTAAATTTGCGAATCGTAATTACTGTCATATGAACCGTTATTTTAAAATTTGGTTTTCACTATTATTTCTTTTGAGATGTTAGAATTGTGGAAAATGAGGAAGATAATTCAAAAAAAATATATATGCATTTATTTCCTTCATTTTTGTTTTTTTTGAGAAAATTTTAGGTTTCCATAAATGGTATAATTTACTTAGGAATTATCCCGGAGACAGAATTTAAAAAAAAATAAATTATATATTTTTAATTTGCAACCTAATATATCAAGGAATTTTTGCTGTTGAATTACAGTCAAGATTGTCCGTTTCATTTATCGTTCTCCCTCGAAGAGAATCCTTTGGCCGCAGAACGTACAAGATGATCGAGAGTAGCTATAAAAGTAATGTGTTTACAATTTACTAGTCATAGGCGGACTGAGCGAACCCTTAGAGATAACGCACTTTATTTTAATTTTGATATAAGAAACATATTTATATTTTACGTGCGAATAGATACGTAGTACATTTACTTTCTAGGTTTGTGTGATGTATCATTATATAAATTTTTTCGTTTTTTAAAGTGGGAGGAATTATTAAGACGTCGAAGGATCTCAAATATCTATTTTAATATTATCAGCAAAAGAAAAAATCGTAGATTTATTAAAAACTTGTAAAATTAATAACATACAAAAAACGCAAAGCAAATGTGAGAGGCGAGAAATTTTAAAATTATAAACAAATTCGGAAATAGTTTTAATTAATTGAATAGTGCCACTCCTTCACTGTTGGTAAGTTGTTTATAACAAAAATTAACCAAAGTAAACATTATACTCTGGTCGATTTACTGAGCTTTTCATACAATTGTTGTATGTTTTATAGGAGCTTTTTTGTAAAGCATGTTAATTTTAGGCACCTTTATTATACTCTTTGCAAAAACGAAGAGTATAATGCATTTGATCGGCACATTTATAAACACCGGAAATATCGCTCGTAGAGAAAAAAATGTCATATAAGTCCGATTGTATTGAAATTTGGAAAGTTATTAATCATTTAATTTAAAAAAATATGTTTTATTAATTTTTGTCGCTTGTATTTAAATAGAAATCTTGCGAAATGTTATATATATATATATATATTTATATATATATATATATTTGTCCTGCAAATAATGCTGCGTCCGTACATGTGCACGATACCATACACTGCTGCGTCCTGTACAATACTGCGTCTGTATACCGGACGCAGTATTGTTTTCCCGTGTTATCTTCAACAAATCTCTGAAATGGTCGATTTTCAGCACCTCAAAATGTTCTTCGTCTCCTGGGTTATGTGTAAACATAGAAATGAGTTCTGTTTCGTTTCAATTGAGCAAAATATCGACCCGAGTTTTTTTTGGATTCGGACGCAGTATCATATGTTCCGTAAAACTAAAAGTATATTTTTAGTTCCATCGAATTATGTTTGGGGGCGCATAGATTTGTGAACATAAATATACTTCAAATATTCTCTATTCAAAAATCGTATAATGCTGCGTCCGAGATTTGACAACACCGGCGCTATTAAATATCCAGTCATTCTTTCATACTTACTTGGAAAGCCGGAGTTCGGACGAGTGTAAAATTCTTGTGAACATTTATATAAGTTTACAAGTAATTATGTTTCATATTTAAACAGTTATCTTCTTACTTATAATCTGAATGTTTTTATCACAGAAATTTATTTTCAAGAAATGAAATTAATTTCAACGGAAAATAATTTACAAATATTTAGTTATATATAATCATAAAAACAATACCTCCTCCAAAATTAAATTGGTAAGCCGTTACTTTGTGGTAATTAATTATGATGATATAATAATGAAACACCAACATTAACATTTACTTTATTTTTTACCGCCAAATTATTGTAACTTGCACCTTACTGCAGTTCAGCACTCAATGTGACATTTTCAGATGATTAAAGTGAATGAACATACAAAGGCAGTCAGTCTACAGGACATTATGCTAATTTTATGGTTACTGTTTTGAATAAGGAAATAGGAGAATTACAGACAATATTGTGAATGTAAATAGGATTAGAAATATTAATAAGATATTGTAGGTAATATTCTAGGTATGCTAAGTTAGGAGTAACAAAAATTTATGACTAATATAAACTACTTTTGGTTATTTTATTTACTCTTATTAGGTTATATACTAATTAATGAACTGCTTTTGAACAATTTATAGTATCCATAAACAAATAGCGTGAGTTATAATGAGTGAGTTATTATAAATCACTAGGTGATAGTGCCAATCATCTGTATCTTCATGCCTAGCCTATCCAATCGTCGTAACGCGCTTCACGAAGGTCTGGCTCTGTCCGAGAGAAATCCTTAAATTAAGTTAAGGTAAATTTTACAGTTAATTTTATTAATAAACAAACTGAGTACCTAATTAAAACAAAATTTTCTCAATTTAATACTTATTGTTATAATCGTAGATAAAGTATAGTATTCAACTTGCGGTAATGGTAATAACCCACTTGATGAATTACAGCACTTGCCTGCGGCTCATGCTGTAAACTTCATTTGCGTGAGTTATTACCTACATTACCGCTCGTTGAATAATATATTACAAGTTCTTCAAATAGTGTGGTTTATTATAAGTCTAATAACTATAAATAGAACCATTATTATACCTTTTTGTTTGATAAAAAGGGAGGTTGAAATTTTAGGTTTTTCCAGAAACGGTTAGATGCATGATGCATGAAATTTGGCAGACATATTTTTTGTTGAAATCTATTAGATCGTGTTAAGACGAAATTTCGATTTTCACTTTTTGAAGAGGTCAAAACGGGGGTGGTAGATGGTTTAAAGCGCACCTGTATTTTTGAAATCGCGTAAGTCAGAAACGTGATTATTCGAGCGATGGACACTTCTGAGAAAATAAGAAGACACGCACGTATTTGACGGTTTTCAAAAAGAGACCTCCGAATGGGTGAACGGGAGGATGAGGTTTTTTAAGCCTTCCGGAAACGGTTAAACCCAGAATCATGAAATTTTGGCATAAATACTATTTATTAGAATCTGTTAGACACGAGTAGGACGAAATTTCGATTTTCACTTTTTAAAGTGGTGAAAACGGTGTGGTAGATGTATCTCTGAAATCGCGTAAGTCAGAAACGCGATATTCCAGCGATAGGCTTTCCTGAGGAAATAAGGAGCACGTATTCGACGGTTTTTAAAAAGAGACACCGCGAACGAGTGAACAGGGAGAGGGATGTTTTAAGCATGAAATTTGATACATACCCGCCCATGTGTTCTATTGTGGATTAAAATAATTATTTTTTCGTTTAACTCGCTCTAACACAAAAAAAGAATAATGGATTGTTATCAAATTGCGATGTGCAATGGGTTTCCCCGAGTACTATAGATGCGCAGTGGGTTTCCTCTAGTACAATGGATGCGCAGTGGATTTCCTCGAGTGCAATGTATGCGCAGTGGGTTTCCCCGAGTACTGTGGATGCTTAGAAGGTTTCCTTGAGTGCGCAATGAATGCGCAGTGGGTATCCACGAGTATTATAGATGTGCAGTGGGTTTCCTTGAGTACAATGGATGCTAGTAGGTTTCCCCGAGTACCATGCGTACCACGATCCTCAATTTTAACCAAACTTTCATATAAGAATGTTGGGTTATTCCTATTGTTGTGTTAAATTTGATTCGTTTGGTTAAGATTGTTGGGTTGTAGGGAACACGGTTTCAAATGCATGTCACCTTAAAATGGCTATAACTTTGCGAGGAAACATCATAGATGACCATTCGAAAGCTTATTTTGAAGAGGAAGGATGTTACTAAATGACATATTTATTAGAAATAAGCTGAAAAATTTTTTGGGTTCTAGACACAACTTCAAAACTTACTAAAAAAGTCATTTTTTAAGTACTTAACCTCAAATATTTCAAAATCCTGACGTGATGGGCCAATTCTGAGGCCAGATTCGGATTCAGCGCGAAAAATTACTTCTGAAATGACCTTAGCTGCACAACAACATTCATGACCTGTGTTATTGAACTGTCAAACTGGATAATATAAGTGAAAACATCCCTAAGGGTTATTATCAGTGTAATTTTGTTCTGATTGGTTGTTTCAGCATATGAGATTAGAAATTAGCGAATTAAATTGCTATTTGAGCTAAAAATTTTCAACAAGTTTTTATATCCCAGTCAGTACCCCTAAAAAGTGTTAAGCTCTCGGAATTATTATTCAATGAAAATTGTATTGACACTGTCTTTGTTTTATTTAGAATTGGGTTATTATTTTGAGACCAATGTATGATTTCTTGATAAAATCTTTCAGTGTTTTTTTTTCTTCAATTACGTTGTTGCCGGTAACTAGAATGTTTGTATCATCAGCATAACAGATCACATGAACATTTGGTATCTTTTGTTGATAGCTGACCACATAGTTAGTAAATATGATATATAAAAGTGATCCCAAAATTGACCCCTGTGGAACTCCTTGTGTAATATCACAAATATTACTTTCAACTCCACCGACCACTTTTACAATTTGTGTCCTGTTGTCTAAATAGGAGGAAAATATTTGTAAATCAGTTAGTCGAATACCGTATAGTGCTAGTTTGGTCTTAAGCAGCTGATGGTCTACCAAATCAAAAGCTTGTGAGAAATCTTCGAAAAGACCCACAACTGATTTCTTGTTGTCTAAAGCTTTAATGATTTTGTGATGAAAATCACACAACGCAGACTTGTTGCTTTTGTTTGTAGTGAAACCATGTTCAGCAGGAGACAGTAACATATTCCGATGTAAAAAATCTGATAATTGCTCCTTGAGATGGAGTTCTAAAATTTTAGAAATTCTACATAGTAGACTAATGGCTTCATAATTATTATTATAGTCATTTGGATCTCCCTTCTGGTATAATGGAGATACTATGGCTCTTTTAAATTTACTGGAAAATATGACTTTCTCTATAGAAATGGACCGCTTATCGCATATTTGCATTTTTTATCCTAATTATTAGAAATATCATGACCATTAGAGTTTGAAGACTTTAATTTATTTACAAGAAGTTCAACATCCTTAGTTGAAACTGTAGATATATGAAAATAAATCCCCTCTTTTTCCAATAATATTTGGTTTCCGGTTTAGAAAAGAATTAAATTAAATTAATGAATTAAATTGATATTAAATATGAGTACAAAAACTTTTATCTTCATAAAAACAGTTTTTAAAAATTCTAACGCGGTAAAGTGTTGAAGCCATCTTTTTTTACTAATTTTAGGGTGTTGAAAACGAATCCGTTGTCAGTTTTGCCAGTCTAGGGAGCACATTAAAAGACGACCCTTATTTGGGCGCCATAAAGTGAAGGTTCTCATGTTCCCAACCCAAAGTCATTTAAATAATTAAAGAATTTTTTAATTTAAAAACAAGTAATATTTTCTGAATAGTGAGAAATATTCATCTGAATTGACTAAATCACCTCATTATGATAGAAAAACATCAAATTGGTTGATTAGGGATTTCTTTTGCAATTCAAACCAATAAAAACTCTTAAAAGATAAAATCCACCACCTTGATTGGTGGGGATGGGTGTAAGAGTATTCAGAAGTAATAATAACCTGATAATAGCCATTTAACAAGAAGTAAAATTGTAAATATACACCGTTCTTAGGGTGGTGAAGGGTGAGGGAAACGAGGGGGAGGGACGGTGAATTTAGAATTTTTGCTTCTTTCATTACTTACCTAATGAAACTGAGTATCTTGAAAGAATTTCCTGCACTAAAGAATAACTTTTTGCTGCAAGCTATAATATCAATTTCAATGCCACCCCCCAAATAAAAGTTATTTTTTACTATCTTCCCGATGTTTTTAGCCAAATCGGATGACAGATTAGTATTCAGCACCCCAAAACTAGAAAAAGATGGTTTCCACACTTTACCGTGAATGGGCAAAAAAAGGGCTCTCCCTCGCGTTCCCCTCACCTTTCACCAGCCATAAGAACGGTGTAAGTTACAATATATAATATACGATTATTTATTTATTTAAACAAAAAACAAAATTCCTTATTAAAAGGTTATTATAATGTGATTACTTTTGAATACTCTTACACCCATCCCCACCAATTAAGCTGGTGGATTTTGTCTTTTTATCATACTAAGGTGATTTAATCAATTCGGATGAATATTTTTCATCCCTGAATATTTCTCACACTCTTGGGGTTTGGGTGTACGGTGTGCATATCACTATCCAGGAAATATTGTTTTTTATATTAAAAATTCTTTAATTATTTAAATGACTTTTGGATTGGAAAATGAGAATCTTCACTTTATGGCACCCAAATAGGGGTTGTTTTTTAATGTGTTCCCGAGACTTTTCGTTAAAACGGGTGAGAATTCGTTTTCAGCAGCCCAAAATTAGTAAAAAAAAAGATAGCTTCCACACTTTACCACGGATGGGCCAAAAAGCCATTTTTTAACATTGTTCTTTACAAAATAGTAAATCCGAAGGCATTTATTATCAAACACATTTGTACTTCAAGAAATGTGTTTTTCAACTTTCAAGACTAAAACACTTATCATTCGAGATATGTGCAAAAAGCAAAAGCAAGAAGCATATGCTCTCCCTTCTATTCTAAGGTGAACTCATCGCTTAGTGAAAGAGTAAATAAAACTGAACATCTATCCAAAATTCCATTGATCTCCTAAATTCAGCATTTTATATTGCAAATTTGAGGCTACTTTTAGTGCACAATTGAAAAACGAAACCTAAAATAATAATCGACAGAAAAATCATATTTCGAATTTTACTGACATTTAGAAATAACTGACGGCTATCGATTTGTTCTACTACAAGTGCAATAAAATTATTAAGGTAAATATGACAACCACGCCGGACGCAGTAATATGCTAAGTTTCACAAAAAGTAGTCATCTCGGACGCAGCATTGTATTGAAGAAGAATGAAATTATTCTCGGACGCAATAACGTTCTGTTTTTGAAAGGACGCAGTATTGTCCTGTATATTAAACTTTTTTGTTTCTTGAGTTATTGCAATTTTAAAACCAGATATTAACTGAATTTGGTTGGTAGATCCAATATACTTCATTAGATTTGAGCTAACTAGCGTATTTCTGGGAGACGCAGTAAGGTTGGCTTGTGAAAGGACGCAGCATTGATAGCGGGATGTATATATATATATATATATATATATATATATATATATATATATATATATATATATATATATATATATATATATATATATATATATATATATATATATATATATATATATATATATATATATATATATATATATATATATATATATATATATATTTATTGTTTATACATTTTACTAATATATATTTTATAATAATATATCCAATGCGTTGAAATATGATTTTCGAAAGATATATTACAGACATTCAATTTTTGTAGTAATGTGTGATGGTCCAAAGTTTTGCCTTGCAATCCAAAGATCGTGTATGAATCCCCGACAGGTTGAATGTTTTATTTTTTCAATTTTTTTTCATATATTTATTTTCACAATAAAGTTGATATCACAAAATTTAGGATGTCCAAAATGTAACATTATTTACAAGAAAAGTGCGAAGAGTATCCTATAGAATGTGTAACAATTATATAAAAACCTCAGTAAATTGGCGAAGAGTACGTTTCTAGCTTGTTTTATTTTGTTATGCAAATTTAGTTGATGAAACACTCGTCTGTATACAATAAATGACTAGATCCAACCTATTTGTATTTTGCTTCGATTTCAAGTCAAAATTTACTCCAGTCAATCTGTACATTTGTAGGGCGTGAAAGAACATTAAATATAGGAGCTTCTTTTTTCTTCGTATTGTAGGGGGATTCTTCATTAACAATCCAAATTTTCATCCTCAGTTGGGCTACCTTATCGATATCTTGTCATAAGGGGGGGGTTAACATACGTTTGTTCGGAAGAACTCTTCTGTTGATTGTACGGAAAAAATATTTATTATTATGAATTTGGAGGATGATAAAGTTATCGAAAACTGTAATTTTTTTGGAGCATTTAGTAAATTAAAAGTTATAACGTCGTGAAATTTTAATAATAATTAATTTATCTACTACTATTGAATGAATAGAAACGTTTTAATGCGGCTCATTGCTTACCGTGGGTAATAATAGTATATTATTCAACGAGCGAGTAATAGCTGTTATACGCGAATAGAATACTATATTTTATCTATCTCTCTTCGCTTGAAATCATATTTTTACAACAAACTGCAAATTATTTAAAAAAACATGATAGCAATTTTAAAATCAAGAAATCAACGTGTGCACGACAGATTGAATAGAGTCGTGGCACGCACGATGTTTTCGAACTTTAAAGCGTCTTTTGTGATTGCTAGGCAAGTGTTGAGTAATGAATATGAACTCTGGAATTGGTTCTAGCACAATGAGTAATGAATTATTAAGGCCGTGAGTAATGAGCTTATTACTTATTCAAAATGAGTCTATAAAAACGAATCATTCAATAATCGTTGAAAATAGTATATTATTCAACGAATGATGGCTATTACTCAAGAGGATGACAATCACCGAGTAAGTAATAGCTATTACACGCTAGTAGAATACTATACTTTTTCTACAACTAACTACAACTTTCGGGAAAAAAGGGAAGACGCATATTGTATCGACTTACTTTGTTTTTTAAGGAGGAGAAAAAATTTAAAAAAGGGCTTTTAGCTTAATCGATAATGTTTAATGTGGTTTTTTAACTCCAAGAAATTCCGAAAAAGTGCCATGATGGAATGTGGTGATTTTTTTTTCAAAAATCAAGATATTGTTTAAACATAGTTTTTATGAAGCTAAGATACTATTGACACATTTTTTTTGTGTCATAGAACGGGTTAATATACAAAAAAGAGTTTTTGCCAGGTCGTCCAAAGGAAGCTGTTGTTTGCAGAGGATGTAATATCAGAACCAATGGTCTAAAAATGTTTGTAACTAAAAAATTCTACACTTGACAGCATTTTTCTATGAGTGGTTTTACCCCATTCATCCTTATATTTACGGCGTGTTTTAAAACAAATGTTTTCGAAATTGCCAAATTCATGACAACAATTTGCTTAAATACAATATACCACTACAAAGAAAAATGCTGTCAAGAGTAAAAAAAATGTAGTTAACAGCCATACAAATATTTCTAGAGTAAAAACACCTTTAGACCATTGGTTCTGATATTACATTCTCTGCAAACAACAGCTTCCTTTGGACGACCTGGTCAAACCCATTTTTGCTCTCTCTCTCTCTCTCTCTCTTTCTCATTCTATGACACAAAAATATGCTGTCGATAGTATCTTAGCTTTATAAAAACTATGTTTACGCAATATCTCGATTAAAAAAAAATCACCACGTTCATGGCACTTGGAGCCGTTTTTTCGAAATTTCTAGAAGTTGGGCCTGGATGCCAGACCTGACCACGAAAAATGTTGTCAAGGGTATTTTTGGATTTTTTAAGGCATCTTAAAACATATATTAAATGGCCAGAAAAAAATTTCATTAAAAGTACTGTCAAATTTCAATTTGAATTTTACAAGTCACATGACCGCTCTGACCGCACAGAGAAACAACCATTTCATCCCCTCCTCCTGCACCTACTTACAAACGGACAACAAAAAATTGAGGCTGCTGTCGTACGATGGACTAATAGCCATAATTTCACTCTCGCTGAATAATATATTATTATTCGCCAATTACATCTATAAATCCATCATAATGCCAAGAAATATATTCAAGGAATCCAACTTCACAGTACGGCAAGCTGCTGAAGATGCCCATGTTTTAATTATCCAGACAGTTATCGAAATGTCCTTGACGTACAGATTTAAAACTCGAATTCTTAATGAAGGCCTTCCCCCTACAATACACAAAAATTTGTAAAGCTATTTACACAAAAACTTCCTTCTCTGTTTGGCATACTTTATTTATAACTTTTTCAGTTGGATGACCACCCTGTATATTTCTTTTACTAAAATTATCAGACCAGATTGGTTTTTGTGCTGGCAGTAGTGATTGTTTCTTATTTTTTAAAGTGACCACTCTGTTTTTCATTAAAATAATGTCAGGTTTCCTCCTCGATGATTGTGTCAACTGCAGTCCAAATGTTATTTCCATAAAAGTGATCACCCTGTATATGTTTTATAAATTCCTTGACAGTTGTGTTAACTACATGCGAAATATTATTTCCCTCCATTACATGTTTTTTCTTATTTTTTGTATTTTCTTATTTGACAGTAGTTGTGTTAACTGCATTCGAAATATTACTCTCTTCCGTCACACTTTTTTTTCTTAACTAACAGTAACGTCAACTACCTACGAAATATTTTTCTCCTTCGTCAAATGGTTTTGCGCCAACAGAGAGACAGACTGACAGCCGGAATAAAAAAAAATTAATTTTCGTAATCTACATAGTTTGAAACGTGAAAATATTGAAAAATCCTGGAAGGTGATTTTTTTCACGATTACAATACTTCCCTTCGGTAAGTGAGGGAAGTAAAAATATTTCATATATAATAATGCTGATAATTTGACTGAGACATATTAATACATATTTTACAAGGTATAACACGCCTATGACTTATTGAAAACAGTTGTTAAAACTCTCGGCGACGCGCAATTAAGTAAATAAAAAATCCATAAAGGAAGGTCGTAAAACTCATTTAATGGGAACACATTATTTGATATGAAATATCTACAACGTAGCCCCTTGTTAATGTGAAGATATTTACAATTGAGATATATAACAAAATTAGTGATGACGCTATCGACTCCGGAGCGCTCTTAAGAAAACATATTATGACGGTACGCAGTATTACATTAGATTGAGAAAACTATTAAACAAAATTTTTATATAATTATAAACAAATATATAAAATAAAATATAAATATTATATTGCCTTTAATAACGATAATTTAACTATCAAATGTACCGTTTTTATTATAACCATTATACGACAGAATTTTATACTCTAAAAGTTACGTATATTGTTTTGCCTTATCTTGCTTAATTTTCAAAATATTGACGAAAAAGCATATTTTGTTGCAATTATTGTTAGTAACTTTTGAACCCGAAAAGAAAGAAAAGAAAAGAATATCACACAAATTCCTTTTTAAGAGTATGACCTGCGAAGACTAATTAATGTCGGGCACAAGTATTTTATATGCTTGCACTAATAGTACAGTAACTAGAGGTTTTAACTTCGGAATAATGTCATATTGAACGGATTTAGTTCATTTTTGGAGGTATAATAGTAAATGCTTGACAGAAAAGTTTCTATATTGTGCGGGGGCTTGCTAATTTATAGAGGGTGAATGCCACCCCCTCTCAGGGGGTGGCACTTAAAAAATATATATACATATATTTATTGGAGCTGAAATAGAATCAAACTTTAAGAAGAAAAGGTTCTATGCAAATTTTCACATAAATTGATAGTTTTTAAGTTATCGACTTCAAAATTGCGATTTTAGCTTAAAAAAAGGTATTTCCAAACGGCTTTCGTCAAGTATCTCGAAAAGTATTACTTTATCGAAAAAATGTTTCAGACCAATTACAGAAAGTACAAACTGGGAAATAATTATATTTTTTGTTTATTGATGTAGGATTAATAATTTCGGAGATATTTAAGTTTATATTTGGTATCCAAGTGTTTTGAAATTACCTTTAAAGTTTAAAATGCATTTTTTTTCTAAAGCAAGTGCTTTAAATGAGCAAAAAAATTTGAACATCTAGGTAATGCTACATCCTAACGAAAAACTGTATTTGAAATAATTTCTTCAAATTATAGTCTAAGAGCCAGACCCAAATCAATTCTCAGAATTTACTATGCCTGTTTTTTTGTCAGTTGATTACAGTAGTTGTGTACACAAACATACTTCGGTCAGTCAAGCGAAATCGAGAACAGGTGTCTCAGGTACGCCTTCAAAGGTGTCATAATTACAGAGGTAATAAAATGAATTTACTATGGCTGAAAATCGTTATGCACATTAGATATTGCATATAAATAACAGTTATGTCAGTCAGTCAGTTGAATGTGGGGACGGAACTGGTCAGTCAGCCCCAATGTATGTACAAAAAATAAACAAGCTAAAAACGTACTCTTCGCCGGTTTACTAAACTTTTTATATAATTGTTACACATTCTATAAGATACTCTTCGCAGTTTTTTGTAAATAATATTAGTTTTAAACATTTTTAATTTTATAGTACGAACTTAGTTGGTGAAAGACTCAGTGTAAAATAAAGTAAAAATAAAAAAAAAACCATACCATACCCCATGTGGGTTTCGAACCTGGGACCCTTCGATTCCGAGTCAAAAGCGTAAGAACGACCTAACACGTAAAAAAATGTAAAAAATGTAAATTTTTACAAAAACAAAAATTAAAAAAAAAATTCTCAAATTTAAATCATTAATAACATTTTTATTTACTGATCGATTTTGTTCAGAAACAATAGGGTTCTTCCCCTAGTTAACACTAACTTAGTGTCTAAATTTCAGTACAATCTGATTTTCCCTTCTTAAGTTATCGTGCTTACAAGAAACGTGACGGACGGACGGACAGACGGACGGACGAACAGACGGACGGACGGACAGGCGGACGGACGGACAGGCGGACGGACGGATAGGCGGACGGACGGACAGGCGGACGGACGGACGGACGGACGGACGGACGGACGGACGGACGGACGGACAGACGGACATTTTGAAAGACGTTCAGAATCCGTTCACTAACACAATGATATGAAAATTTTTTCTCTACGAGCGATATTTACGATTTTAGAAATGTGCCGATCAAATACAATATACTCTTCGTTTTTGCGAAGAGTATAATAACATGCAATTCATTTACTATACTTCAAAATCTCTGTGAAGGTATTGAACGCTATATTAATCATAAATAAAATGGTCAGTCAACCATCTTGTGGGACAACGCCCGTCAGTCAGCGATATTATAATAAAAATTTCACGCTCGCGATCGGTGTAGCAGGCGGCGGCTCGCTCTTTTCCTTATTATTATCTAATGAACTATTAACTAACTTTATTTTAAAGTGTAATTGACAGCAATGTTAATAATATACATTTTGCAAATAATTAAATTTCTCCTAATTACATTGAATAGACAATAGACCATTAGGAAAGAAATATTGAAAATACATGCAGTTGAAATATTATATTTAACATAAATTATTATTATAAAAAAGACTATTACAACACTATTATTACAATGTTTAATTCTTTGTAATCAAACTATTATCTTATTTCCCAATCAAATTCGTCAATTTCGCTCTCATCAGAAATCCTAAGATCTGACAAAATTAAATGAATCGAATCCTCGGCTCATCAGTTGGATATGTTATTTACCTGAACCAGTAATCTATGAGCTGAACCGTCCGAGGGTAACGAATGAATAAATCACTTTGGCTGGCAGCCAGACAAGACAAAGATTAGTTATAATTATTTGTCAATTGATGAATATTAAAATTATTTAGTATTAAATAATTATTTTATGAAAGAAAACAAAGGCCGTAGCCGGGTAGCTATGGGGAATCGGCCTTTGCATCGATTTGATTTATTTTCACCTCAAAGGTTGCTTTTTAAGGGAAGTTGAGACATGCTAAATATCAGCTTCTAATTGTTGATATTTACTGAGAAAAAAATATTTTTCAAATTTCAAAACAAATTTTTTTTCTCAGGAACCGCTGCTGCGAATTCCATGGGAAAAATGAAATATGTTATAGAGGTTCAAAAGATCTATCTACGAGATTTTTTTTGTAATTTTCTCTCTACAGGAAGTCTGGGAAATAATAGCGAAAATTTTTTAAACATTTAAAAAAATATCTTGTACTCGGAGGGGAATTACCATTTTTTTGTCATATGTTCCTCATATAATCCCCTATAATATGATATCAAACTCAAAATTGTCTGATATATAAATAGATAATATAAATATTTATAAAAGTTTTAACTAAAAAGCGTTCAACTGTAGTAATTATTTAATACACAAAAATACAATAAAAGTTTATTTTTAATAAACTAACTTGAAAGTGTATTCAAAAATGATACGGTATTATTTAATCATTGTCACTGTCCTCTTCAATAGTAACAGATGTATCATCATACTTAAATAGTTTAGTTAGGGTTTCAGCGGGTCTTATTATTTTTGATATATATCTTGCATAACATAAATAATATATGATCGCTGCCAAATGGGAGCAACATCCAACTGTTCTCATACCATTAGGACACTCGCAATAATGTTTTAGGATTCCAGAAACACCAGAGCTATGTGGGTTATACTCCAAAAAGCAACGGTATGTTTTTCTTGAAATGTGACGTGATGGAACTTGCACTTTTAAAATATTAGACTTGTCTTTAACAAAGTACATGTCTATAGAGCCGTCTTCCATTATCATTTCAGCCAAATAGGATATTGTTTGTCGATATTGGTAAGTACCCGTGAAGAATATTTGGAGCTCAGCTTCGGTCATTTCAGGAAAATCCAATAGCTCGGTTGAGGACAATATTTGAAAAGGTAGTTTTTTACGTAACCAGCTCTTTCGCTCTATTTCATCTGCTAATGTGTTTTTTTCGTTTCTTCGTGCAATCATACGATCAAGAACTTCAGCAGAGATTTTTTCATCAGGAACTAATTTTTTCCCGAATTTGTTCAACAAAAACGATGCAGTCCAGTAATAGCTTTTCACATCTGGCAGCATTTTATTATCTAGAATGTTGTCCAGAAGTTGAAACTTTTTTTTAATTCTTCCGTGTACAGACTCAACTGCCCAACGTGTTTTGGTTACAAATCGGGAAGCATTCGCTTGTTTGACAGTTAATTGTTTTTGTTGTCCTTTCAAGGCTGGCATTAATACTTTGAATCCTCTATTTTCCAAATCGGATACTGCGTCACGAAAACCATGATCCACGATAAAAATATCGCCCGGTCGCATTAGCTTACACACTCCGTTAGGATCTTGTATTATCTGCTTCATTATTAAGGCATCATTTTGATTTGCTAGGTATGGACCCAGCATATCAACAATGTAGCTGTCGGTGGTACATATGGTGAAGGGTTTGCAGAGAGGGGCTTTTTTGTACAGAGTATGATTTTCGTTGATAGTCATTATTTAAACTTTTCTGATGTCTTGCATAGGTGCCGTCGCAGATCAAAATTAGCTTGTCGGGTACATTATACAGTTTTTTGCTGAATTCTGTAGTATGGTTACTAATTAGATCTTCTCTTCTATTATTACTGATACCGAAATGAAACTGCAGAATGTCTTTTTCAAATGCACTAAGAACACTTGATGTATAATCGGAAACCATTTGTTCTCTCTCAAGATTTAAAACCGCAGAAATCATTTTATTCGAATTTCCAGTACGTAGTTTAACTAAAAAAACATAAACAGCTCCTAAAACTGAACGTTTTTTGTTGTCACGCATTAAAGTTATCATGGATCGCAGTTCCACAATATTATCGAAAAATAATCCTGTAAAAAGTTTTATTTCTTTGTCAGAAGAATGTCCAATTTTCTTAATAGCTGGTGTGATGATTTCGTCAACTGTAGATTGAAGAAGTTTATTTAGATTTTTCTTACTCAATAACGACGTATTACTAACAGTTTTAATGGCTTTTAATTCACTTTCATAAAAACGATTTTTAATTATGTGTGAGGGACAAGACCGGTTTCCATGAGGAATGTATACATTGCGTTTAATATATGTTTGTGTTATGGCTTCTTCAGGAACAACAATTAAGTTGCCTTTTTTGTAACAGATACAGCAGTAAGCATGAGTCGACACTGTTCTCTCTATTGAAAGCTCTATGTATTCTTCACTGGGATAATTACGAAATTCCGGAACTTGTACAATATAGTCAGGATCCTCTTCATTTGATCGTGAAGGTCTAACATTATCATCTATAAAAAAATATTTTTATTTACTCTGCAATGTGTGAAGGGTTAAATGCCCTTACCTCGTTGATTAACTTTCTTTGTATCTCGGCAATCTTCTTGTTCACTTCTACTTTCACAAATCTTTCGTTTGCGGTAATGGTTTTTAAAACAATTATTACAGATAATATCATCTATGGATAATGTAGAGCAAACTGTCGCAGAAAACAAGGTACACTCTTCAACTGTTTTCATTTGTTTTTTGAAGCCTTGTACTTTATTCAGATATCGATGACACCCAGCGCACTTAATATTCAGAGATGACATTATGGTTATATTTAGCTAAAATGGTATTCCAGGGTTAATATGATGTATTCAAACACTGACCAACTGATTCTAAACGAGCACAAGTTGAAACTAAAGCCGTAATAATATGTATGTAGTGTGCTTATGCATATAATGAAACAGGTTGAAACAGGTCGTGAGACAAGTGTGCGACGATGACCGCAAGTTCAGTGTCACTCACTGCGATGATTTCGTACATAAGTAAGCCCTGGTGTTTTTGAAATCTTAGAACATACTGTATTATTTTTTAATACATTTTCAAGTTAGTATATCAAAAATAAACTTTTATTGTATTTTTGTGTATTAAATAATTACTACAGTTGAACGGTTGTTAGTTAAAACTTTTATAAATATTTATATGTTATACCCCTCAGACAATTTTGAGTTTGATATCATATTATAGGGGAATATATGAGGAACATATGACAAAAAAATGGTAATTCCCTTCCGAGTATAAGATATTTTTTTAAATGTTTAAAAAATTTTCGCTATTATTTCCCATACTTCCTGTAGAGTAAAAATTACAAAAAAAATCTCGTAGATAGATCATTTGAACCTCTACAACATATTTCAATCCCATGGAATTCGCAGCAGCGGTTTTTTTTTGAAATTCGAAAAATATTTTTTTCTCAGTAAATATCAACAATTAGAAGCTGATATTTAGCATGTCTCAACTTCCCTCTAAAAGCAACCTTTGAGGTGAAAATAAATCAAATCGATGCAAAGGCCGATTCCCCATAGCTACCCGGCTACGGCCTTTTAATAAAATTAAAATGCGCTGCCAGGTACGCGTATATTGCTCACTTTATTCAAGCGAACGGCGAACGACGGTTAATTTTAGTTGAAACGGCGGCAAGACTCAAGACTGAGAGCCATTCGACAGGGAAGACAAGAACGAAATATGCTTACGCGTTGACCGGCTCAATTGAGCCGGATTGCCCACCTCTAACACTGCCCCCCCCCCCCCTCCAACGAAAGTCCTCTATGCAAAAACATAACGACTCTTGCTGAGAGCAGTGCTTTCAGCAGAAAAGCAGAAAAGTCGTTATGTTTTGGAGTAGAGGACCTTCGTTGGAGGGGGGGGGGGAGTATCTTTCCATCTTAAATTGGAAAGGGGAGGTTAATGAAACCTAGCAGTTGTGTACATAAATTCCGGTTCTTACCTAGGAGTATACCTGATCGCTTTAAGTATACACTTTTATTCACATTAATTTTATTTACGTGATGTCAAAGATAAATTTCATACTTTAAGTAATAATTTAATTTTTATATATTGTACATATTGATTATCTAATATAATTTTCTAAGAGCATACATATTCAATATTTCTTTCCTAATGGTCTATTGTCTATTCAATGTAATTAGGACAAATTTAATTATTTACAAAATGTATATTATTAACATTGCTGTCAATTACACTTTAAAATAAAGTTAGTTAATAGTTCGTTAAGTAATAATAAAGAAAAGAGCGAGCCGCCGCCTGCCACACCGATCGCGCGCGCGAAATTTTTTTTTATAATATTGCTGACGGGCGTTGTTCCACAAGATGGTTGACTGACCATTTTATTTATGATTAATATAGCGTTTAATACCTTCACAGAGATTTTGAAGTATAGTAAATGAATTGCACGTTATTTATTTTTTATACATACATTGGGGCTGACTGACCAGCTCCGTCCCCACATTCAACTGACTGACTGTCGTAACTGTTATTTATATGCAATATCTAATGTGCATAACGATTTTCAGCCATAGTAAATTCATTTTATTACCTCCGTAATTATGACACTTGAAGGCGTACCTGAGACATCTGTTCTCGATTTCGCTTGACTGACTGAAGTATGTTTGTGTACACAACTACTGTAATCAATTGACAGAAAACCAGGCATAGTAAATTCAGAGAATTGATTTGGGTCTGGCTCTCCGTCTATTACTGGTTAATTAGAGTAACAAAATGGCGACCTTTTTATATAAAAAAATATAAATACGCTCATTTTTACATCATAACTTCTTTACTTCTTATGCTACAGGAACGAGTAAAAAATAATTTGAAATTGCAAATAAATAATAAATAAACGTTTATTGTGCACAAAAGGAAGAGGTTAGCCTAAGCCTAAGCTATCTTCCACCTCCCCATATACATTAGAAACAAATTAATACTGTACGTAGTATTACATTATACCGAGAAAACCTACTAAACTAAGTTTTTATATAATTATTTATATTACATTTCTTACAAATAAAAACTGTTAAAAAAAAACAAATATCTGAATATCAATTATCAAAAGTGAAATGGTATATTGCTACGTTTGCCGTAAGATTTAAGTAGTCCAAATTAACAGTTTGTCTACCAAAATATTGCAAAATATGGTACCTACATACAAATAATTGTCTTTAATTTCATTTTTTAGTATGCGTGACGTAAGTGTCTCAATTTCTGAGATATTTAACATTTAAACTGCATTTTACGACTTATAAACGTTCGGACGCCATTTGTAAACTTTCATATCTCCGAAACTATTAAATCTATGTAAATAAATAAACAAGCTAAATTCGTTATGAGTTTATGAGCTTTATTTTTGGTCTCTATCCATTTTTCAATAAAACTAATATTTATTGAGATACCTATTTGGAAAAGGAAAACAAAATATCGTTTCATCGAAGATACCTTTATAGTTTAAACTGTATTTTTTTCTAAAGCAAGTGCTGTATACAAACCAAAAAATTTTACATCTACGTCATGCTATATATTAATGAGAAACAGTGTTTGAAATTCCTTTTTTTAATTACTGGCTAATTACAGTAACAAAATGGCAACGTTGTTTAAAAAAAAATGTGTAGACGCACATTGCTTCGGTCATAACTTCTTTGTTTTTTATGATATAGAAACAAATAAAAAACAGTTTAAAGCTTAATTAATAACCTATTATTCTACCTACTAGCATCCTTGATGTATGTGTCACAGTTTCGGAGATATTTAACTCTCACTCTAAATAATTATCTTATGAACACTTGGATGCCAAATGTAAACTTAAATATCTCCGAAATTATTAATCCTACACCAATAAACAAAAAATATAATTAATTCCCAGTTTGTACTTTATGTAAATGGTCTGTAACATTTTTTCGATAAAGTAATACTTTTCGAGATACCTGACGAAAGCCGTTTGGAAACCTTTTTTTTAAGCTAAAATCGAAATTTTGAAGTTGTTATAACTTAAAAACTATCAATTTGTGTGAAAAATTGCATAGAACCTTTTCTTCTTAAAATTTGATTTTACTTCAGCTCCAATAAACATATATATATATATATATATATATATATATTTTAGGTGCCACCCCCTGAGAGGGGGTGGCATCTACCCCATATAAATTAGCAAGCCCCCGCACAATATAGAAACTTTTCTGTGAAGCTTATACTTCCAAAATGAACGAAATCCATTCAATATGACATTATTCCGAAGTTTTGCCTCTACCTCTAGGTACTGTACTATAACAATTTTTATTTTTATTAGTGCAAGCATATAACATAATCAATAAAAGAAAATATTAAATTTTTGCTTGCCATACTTAAAAGGGAACTTTGTGCTTTATAGTACGTCGGGTACATGGCTATATAAGCCAAAAATCTGCACTTTTTGATTGGGATGTGCCACTTTCTGTGGTCATAGTTGATGCCAAAAGGTAACTTTCCAGATAGGGAGCCACTTTAAAATCCGTGCAACACCAAAATGGCGACCATTAAAGATGGCTGCCATTAGCCACAGTGAATGTTTTTTTATCTCAGCTCCTAATGGTTCGATTTCTATTTTCTTTTTTTTTTGTTAGAGAGCTCTTGTAAAGAAGACACTTTTTTGTCCCTATACGTTTATCTGTACACTTTAAGGGTTCTGCGCAATTTAAAAAAATATATATTTTTTTAATTTTTAACGATATTTCTTTGCACAGTGGGACAAACTGAATCTGAAAACTTATTTCATATAATGCAACTTTCAATTGATGTTAACTTGGGACAGCTGGTATGTAGTAAAGGTCATTGTAATAACTTTTTCAAAATTAAGCCTATAAGTATTATAGTGACAGTGAATTAAAATTAAATAAAAACTTATAAATACTTCAAAGAGAACTTCATGCTTTGTTGTTATTTGATGGCAATCATTTTTTGCTCATATCTGAGCCATATACTCGGAAACACAAAGGTCACTTGCTGTCTCAAAATAAGTACATTTTCAAAAGAAAAATTGCATCAAGGGATTCTTTTACTATTATACCTGATGTTACTGTACTATTAAAACAATTCGTTTTATATATCTATGTTAGGTAAATAAACATAATTTAATTTCTACCCCTTTGCATCTTTTTATTTTACTGTTAATAAGACAATACTTTAAAAGTGGAAAACAAAAATGAGGAAAAATTCAAAATATTTAAATACTTATAGGCCTACCACGGAGTAATTACATTATCAGTTATTAATAATTAATGTCTATTTGCATAAAAAAATAACCTAATATTTTATTAGGTTAGCTGTTATATTATTTTGGCGTTCAAAGTATGAATATATTTCCTTTAATAGCTGGCCCTCCATTAGCGTCTCTACTGTAAACAGTAATGGTAGTGGCGCAGTATAGCAAGTACTCCTATTATATTGTGCTTCGTGACGATGCATGCATCAAAGAAATATATATTATAAAAATATAACCTACTGAGGCCCGATTACATTGGCAACATCGCTGGGACGGAGAACAAACGCTAGCTATATTCTTATATACAGCGGGTTTTGAAAGGATCAGTAAATATATCCGGGCTCTGAAATATGCCATGTTTATATAATTGAAAGAAAAATAATAATTAGCTACCCCTAGTGGCTTCCTATTAGAAAAGATTCATAACAATCGCCATATTTAATAAATTTGTTAATTTAAACACTCGGGAAATGCCGGGCTTATGAACGATCTGTCAATATATCGGGCTACACAATATACCGTCTATACCTATATATATATATATATATATATATATATATATATATATATATATATATATATATATATATATATATATATATATATATATATATATATATATATATATATATATATATATATATATATATATATATATATATATATTGATATGATATCTTGACTCATGAGAGAGACAATAAGTTTCATTATCAAAATAAATAATCTACGCCACTGTTTGCAGTTCTGCATCAAAGAATTCAAAGATTACAAAGTAAAACTTTAAAACTAGCATGAATTATCGATAGTAAACATACTATCAGTAAACAAATTTAAACTGAAAGATAGAGATTAAATAGTAACAATAAATATTGTAAAATGCTTAAATTTTAAAATAAGTAGGTTTAAAAATTTGTAAAATCTCACTTTATCTTCAGAAGCTAGACTTCTTAAATACAAAACCAAAGGTGGAAAAATCATATCAGGAATCCATCGTTAGAGTGTTTCTGACTAATAGACAATCATAGGTTGATCCGGAGCTCATCAAACTGGAAAAACTTCCACAAAATAGGAAATGTAAATTTCCACATCTGAAAATTTATAACTTGAAATTAAAGCAAGAAAATAATTTAAAACTAAAATATTAAACAATATAGGTGACAAAAAACATAAAAGGAAGTGAAAATTCTCAAACAAACTGAATAAACATTCTATAGTGTACATAAAGACTCTTGAAAAAAAAGAAAAGGAGCACAAATAAAACTTAAATCTAAGATTTCTCGAAAATTAGTGCTCGGGTTTAAATCATAAACATTTAAAATCAAAGACTATTACCTTAGATTAAACCTGAGACATACATCCCTGAATTCCATGTGTTAATTGTAGTTTAAAGTTTCAATGTTGACCATCAGTAACCATAATTTGTGTGCTGTCACTGGTTATTTAAATATTAGATTGTTAAAAACATTGTTTTCCTATTTATTATGCAGGCAGTTGAAAGAAAACACTGCAAAGAACATTTCAAAATGATTTTCAGTTCGGTAGGTAAAAGGACACTACTTCAAGGACTGAAGAAACATTGACTACGAGTTCTGAAAAATAAAAGTTATAAAGTTAGCATTTATTCATACTGAAAAGTAAATTTGTTAATTAGAATTAAGAGAGCTAGTTAGTAAGAAGATTAAGAAAGGTAAATCATGCATCAAATCTAGTGTAAATTGTTTAAAATAGAAATTATGTGAAAATTATGCAACGTTTTGGAACTACTTAAATATAAAACCTAGAGAAATAAAAGGGATACTGAAAGAATCAGAATTAAATAAGGAATCTGTTTCAAACAGTAAAACAGACAGAGAAGGTCTAAAAGAAAAATTTAAATTCATAACCAAATAAAATTTATGAAATTTTGACAGGTCTAGTTATCTAATTTCAGAAAAAAGTCATTAGGCGAGTTTTATTGACCCCAGAAATCTACTACTCGTAGAAGTAGGAACGCATCCTGCCGTTTTATTGACCACTATGTTTTCCACGTTTGCTACTTTTCTTACGACCGAATTTGATCGTGGAAAGAGTAGAATCACTGGTCATAAAACCAAAAGTAACTAAAATACAAAATAAATAATAAGAAACTGAAACTATACTTACTGAAGTTATTAAAATATATACAAAATGAGTGTCGTAAAGATTCTAAAAAAAAATAGATAATCATTTGGATTTGGAAATCCACGAATTGGATGACAAGATATATTTATATAATAAGATAGATTAGATAAATTAGCAATTCCAGCAACAGCAGCAGCTTATGTCGATTCATAATGTAAGAGCCAAAGAGAAGTTAGAGCTGTGTTACCTGTACTGTGCGTTGAGTTTTTTCTTAGGCATAGGGTTATTCTTATTCGTGGGTATTTGCAGTAACTTGGTACATTTTGCTAAATCACTGAAGCACTTGTGGCAACATTGACAAACCGTTTTATTGACACCTAAAATTTGCTACTCGTTGTAGTACATTCGAACTAGCAATAAAACACGCCTATTAATTAACAAAGTTTTCAAGAAACAAGGAACGTTTCCATGAAAAGTTTGTTATAAGTTGTTGGTTTTGTAATAAAGAGAAGAGAGTTATTTTCAAAATTGAGTCCAGAAATTATTACAAATAGTAAAGAAATTCAAATTCAGATGAAGAAAAGTATGTAAATCAAACATTAATAAGTTGAGAAGTAAGAGGAACCAATGTTGCAAGGTTTAAAAAACAAAATAATTATCATCGAAATATAACCTTAATGTCAGCTGTTTGTCAAATTTGACTTACCGGATTTTCAAGTAAGCCATACGGTATTAATCCAATATTTTAGCATCAAAGTCGTCCAAGGCACATCAAATTGAACAAATTTCACAAGGAACAAAATTACCACAAAGGCACGAAACGAGAAATCGAGGGAGTTTGCAGGTAACCAGGATCACAACAGTGTAGTGCAACAAATCAGTGATTCGTATCGGGACGTCACATCGCATACAGGTACCTGTTTTATCGATATTAAATAAAGCAAAGATTTCTTTCATTTTCTTAGAATAAGTATTTGTAATTAAAATAAAAGGGCAGAATTATGTTTCCTAAATATAAGATACCCAAGGCCAAGGTTCAACTAAATTAAAATTTTGTAAATTAATCTGATCTACTTTTCTTAATAAAATTGTTATTATTTGATCTATGATTTTAATTTGCCTTTTATTAAATTGAGCTAAAGAATCTGCACTGAGATAGAGTGACACCTATTGGTAACTCATGCTAATAAATGTGTGTTTGCTGGGAAACTAGGAAGCAGTGGCGCCGAATATAAAAATTTCTGCTTTCTAGATTAAAATTTAATTAAAAATTAAATTAACAAATTTCTTTCTCTTTCTTTAGTACCCAGAAAACATATCAATATATATATATATATATATATATATATATATATATATATATATATATATATATATATATATATATATATATATAATATATATATATATATATATATATATATATATATATATATATATATATATATATAGAGATATGCATGTTCATATACAGGCCCGTTTCATACACTGGGCGGTTGTAGTGTAGCCCGATTTAACGTTGAGCAGCCCGGGGTCGGGCTCATCAACGTACCCCCGTGTATATCATCACTAAATGGCCAGAAAGCATGTTAGCTTCCTTCCTACAAAATTTTGGGGTGGGCTTCAAAAAGTCATATTTTCATGTTCCGAGATACACTTTTAGTTCAGCACTACTGAGTCAGGCGGCGCTGTTCCTGTATATCCAGGGCTCTTATACAGCTGATATTCATCGCGCGTTACATAGCCCGATATTTGGCATCGTTGCAATGGCTCGATAAATTTCGATTCTTAGTTCCTCTTAAATACTTTCTTTATGAAGTCACAATCAATGAATGAAAGCTCTTTAATCGAATCAGTTTTTTAACCTCACAAGTATTAGAACATTTTTTTCTAAATTAAAAAAAATATATATACCTACTAAGAATTATAAATTATGTGGTACAGTGCTATGAAAGAAGAATAGTTGTTAGCATTTTAAAATGTGTTTTGAATTGTAATACAGAATTTAAAATAGAGCGATAAAAGATATACACATTTATATCATAAGAGAGAGAATTTACAATGAGAACAAAATATAAAATACATTGAGTTTCTCCATTTGCTGTACTAAACTGATGTTTCCATGTTCCTAAATTAGGTTTGTGATTTTTTGCATTCAGGATTCAATAATAATATACTTAATTGGTATTAATTTTGGTGCTAAAATTTTCATGGAGAAATATTAAACAATTATTATGCAGAATGATGATTTACGTATAATAAAAATAGATAGACATCGTCCATGATGACTATAAGTTGGTATTACTTCCACAGCCACATATAGTACAGGAAAACTTTACCTTAACTCGAAAAAAATTTGTGCAGACCTTAAACTTTGGTTATAGGTTCAAAATAGGACAAAGTTCACGAAACAAACAAGTTTAGGAGTTTTATGGATCCGCGGGTGGTGAAAAGTGGTACTTTTAATTAAAAAATCGATTTTTCTTTACTTTCTCGAAATTTACAAAAAATAGTTCAGATACAAGTTATTTCTGACAAAATCATTTTTAATGAAAATATTAAACAATTATTATGCAGAATGATGATTTACGTATAATAAGGATAGATAGACATTGTCCATGATGACTATAAGTTGGTATTACTTCCACAGCCACATATAGTACAGGAAAACTTTACCTTAACTCGAAAAAAATTTGTGCAGACCTTAAACTTTGGTTATAGGTTCAGAATAGGCCAAAGTTCACGAAACAAACAAGTTTAGGAGTTTTATGGATCCGCGGGGGGTGAAAAGTGGTACTTTTAATTAAATAATCGATTTTTCTTTACTTTCTCGAAATTTACAAAAAATAGTTCAAATACAAGTTATTTCTGACAAAATCATTTTTAATTTGGTGTTTTTTAATTCAATTTTATAGCAATTATTAACCGAAATACTAGAGGTTTTAACTTCAGAATAATGTGATATGAATTAAATCTCGTTCATTTTTGGCGGCTTAATAGTAAATGCATAAAAAAAAGAAGTTTCGATATTATGCGAAGGCTTGCTAATTTATAGGGGGGGTGGATGCTACCCATTTTCAGGGGGTGGCACCTAAAAAACACAAAAACATTATAGATGAGAGAGAATTAAATTTTAAGAAGAAAAGAACGTATGCAACTTTTATAAATTGATATAACCTAATAACTACTAGAAAATTTGTGATTTTAGCTTGAAGAAGTGGTATTTCAAATGCTTTTTCGTTAAATAAACCGAAAGGTATTACATTGAGCAAAACATGCTACAGGCAAATAAGATAGCTACTAAATTAAGGATAAATTTCGTTTTTTTTCTAATTTTTGTAGAGTTAATGGTTTCAGAGATCTGGAAGTCTAAAGGTGGCATCCGAACGTTTATAAGACGAAATGTTTAGTTTCAATGTTAAATATCTCAGAAACTATGGCACTTAGGCCAAAAACGCTAATAACCAAAATGAAAAATTATTAATTAAGCTTTCAAATGATTTTTTTTTAAAATTTTTATAGCGTAAAAACAAGGAAGTTATGACAAAAACAATGTACTTTTGCACATTTTTTTTTAACAAAAACGTCGCAATTTTGTTAATGTAAGTAGCCAGTAATGAAAAAAATATAATCCCATATACTATTTTTCGTTAATATAGTATAGTGTGACCCTACACGCTCGAATTTTTTTATCGACTTACAGCCGATGCTTTAGAAAAAAAATTGCATTATAAACTGTAAAGGGATTTTAGAAAAAACGTAACATTCTTGTTTCTCTGCAAATATTTCAATAAATATTAGTTTAAGAGAAAATATGGCGGACATCAAAAATGAAGCTTATAAACTGAGAATAAATTTGTTTTGTTTATATTGTTATTTGTGTAGGGTTGATTGTTTCGGAGATATTTAATTAGATATAGATGGCATCCAACCGTTTTTAGGATGAAGTATTTAAAAAAATTAAAGGTAATTAATTAATCTTTAAAATGATTTTTGTTTGTTTCTACATCACAAAAATTAAAGAAGTTATGGCCGATTCAATGTGCGTCTTCACATTTTTGTTAACAAAATGTCGGCATTTTGTTATTGTAATTGCTCAGTAATTAATTTTTCTTCAAAAAATCCTGTTTTTCGTTAATATATAGCATCACCTAGATGTTCAATTTATTTTGTTCCTTTAAATTATTGGAATTACTACAAAAATTTGCGTAATGAGGTAAACTATGCAATAAAAAGTGAAAAAAAGGCATATCTAGAACACAAGATTAGATCTTGCAATAACAAAGACATGTGGAATGTATTGAAAACCTTAGAAATTCATACAAAAAAAAAAGACTGAAGTACCTACACACCTGCAAAATCCTACGGCTATTAACGCTTTTTTATACAAACTATGCAACATGGTAATAATACACCTGATCCTGATATGATTCTTTTTTATAAAAATAACAGATTAGTAAATGCAGAGAATTTTGAATTCTCTCTTACAAACGAAAAAGAAATTTATGAAACTCTCTTAGCTATTAAATCTAAAGCCGTCGGTGAGGATTTAATTAATATTGACATGTTATTGTATTGCTGTCCTGTAATATTGCCATACGTTACACACATTTTTAATTTTTGTATCGAGTCACAGACCTTTCCATCAATATGGAAGCATTCGCAAATTATACCTCTGCCTAAGGTTGCCAGCCCTTTTGAATTTAAGGACCTAAGACCCATCAGCATTTTATGTTCACTATCAAAGGCTCTCGAAAAAATTATTGATAAACAAATACGTCAGCACTTTTTTAGCTACAATATTTTACCAGAACACCAGTCTGGCTTCTGGCCGGGATACAGCTGCAGTACGGCACTGGCAAAAGTTACTGATGATTTGCTCTCCGCAATAGATAAAAAGAAGTTATCTGTCTTGGTACTTCTAGATTATTCGAAAGCCTTTGATAGGATAAATCATGATCTGCTATTGGCTATCACGCACTACGTTGGATTCTCTGAAAGAGCTGTTTCTTTGCTCAGAAGTTACCTCGATGATCGCGTACAATGTGTTGTGTTAAATAATAAGAGATCTTGCTTTTCCCCAGTAGTGTGTGGTGTACCACAGGGGTCTATTTTGGGCCCCTTGTTGTTCACGTTATACACCTTTGAATTTCATAAAATCATATCTTTCTGCACCACACATTTCTATGCTGATGACACGCAAATTTACTATGCATTTGAGGAAAAAGACACAAAACATGCTTGCCAAAACATTAACCATGACCTTCAAAACTTACTTCAAATTTCCAACAAATTCTGTTTAAGCATTAATGCCAGTAAATCGAAGGCTATGTTATTTGGTCGAATTGCCTCACGAAATCGAGTCAGTAATGATGTGAAAATTTCAGTCGACAATGAAATTATAAGTCTTACAGACAGTGCCAAAAATTTAGGATTAATTCTAGATGTAAATTTGAGATTTTCCGCACATGTATCATCCATCGTTAGAAAGTCGTACTGTTCTTTAAAATTAATATACGCTAATTGACACATTCTAAATAAGAAAACTAAAACAATTCTTTGCGAATCGTTGGTGTTGTCTCACATCAATTATGCCGATGTAGTGTACGGACCATGTCTACTTAAAACTGATGCTAAACGGTTACAGTTAATCCAAAATTCTTGCATTCGTTTAATTTGCTGACTACGCAAACGCGATCATGTATCGGCTAAGATAACCGAAATTGGATGGTTAAATACTGAGAGAAGGAGAATGCTACACTGCTGCACGTTCTATCACAAAATAATCTCTACAAAGAAACCTCAGTATCTGCTAAATAATCTACGATTCAGAACGGACATTCATAATATTAATATTCGGTTTAAAAACAGCATAGAACTACACTTTTTCGGTCCTCTTTTACATACAACTCCGCAAAACTCTATAATAAAATTCCAGCTGATTTCAAAAAATTCGATTGTAATATGTTTTCAAAAAAACTCAAAAAGCTAATGTTTCAAGATACTACCTTCTTAGCATAAACAATTAATGTTTGTGTAATTGATTCTTTTGTCGTTGTTGTTGGTAAGCATAACAGTATTATGTGATACAGATACTCACTTATTTTTATAGTTATGTTACATTTTCGAGGTTGAGTGGAAGAGCAAGCATTTTGGACGACAAATCCAAAATGCTTGAACTCCGCCTTTTCCACAATTTACTGAAATATGTGTCTCGTTTATTTGTTTGTATACTTATATTATTGTGGAATAAAGACAGTTATTATTATTATTATTATTAAAACACTTTTTTTAGAATAAACTCCATCCGCCATCCCCCCATCGGAAAATGGCCGTATTTCGGTTAATTATTGCTATAAAATTAATTTAAAAACACCAAATTAAAGATAATTTTGCCAGAAACAACTTGTATTTGAAATATTTTTTTTGTAAATCATATTTCCCGAGAAATTAGAGAAAAATCGATTTTTTTTATTAAAAATACCCTATAGGTTTCCGCGGATCCGTTAAATTTCTAAACTTTTTTGTTTCGTGAACTTTGACATATTTTAAACTTATCTTATAACCAAAGTTTAAAGTCTGCACAAATTTTTTTCGAGTTACGGTCATTTGTTTCAATATTTTCCTGTACTAGTAGTGGAGTGGACATATATTAACGGTAAAAAAATTGTTGTTTTTTTTTTAATAGGTTTAGAGTGGCATAAACGTCGATATTTTAAGTTTCAGCAAATAAATTCTATCTGTAATTTCTTTTGTGCGCACGATTACTCTGGAACCGTTCATGATATTGACTCAAAATATTGTACACCTGTGTATTAAACGATATCGGGAAATAGATTGTTTTGATCTTATTCCGTTGAAGGGTTGGTGGGTAAATGGGGGCAATTAGATAAAGCCAGCAAGTAAGAATCGATAAAATTGGGATTTAATGTAGGTACGAGAAGCAAAGTTCTCAAAAAAATTTTGAGATCAGCCACTTCCACTATCACCCTGTTTTTATAATCCACATAATGGATTGTACTTACAGAATCAACTTTTTTTTTTTCGTTGTAAGAGACTTGAATGTGGAAGTAGTGATTCGTTAGGCAGCGGTATATTTAGTCGGGTTCTCTCTGCTGTATGGCGCACCTAACTGGATGACGTGATCTGTCGTGGTTGTCTGGTAAGAGTACACGGTCTCTACAAAAATAAAATTTTGCTGGGCTAACTTGAATTGTCTTATTCTATTTGGACGTGTATAAGAGAACAACGTCATGACTACTGAATACCTATTACTTAGACACCACGTAGCGAAGTGGAAGTACAGTAATCGTAAAAAAAATGATTTTCTTTTGCTTTAATAGGATGTCATGAAACGCCTAGATTTTCAGTGTGAGTCATGAAAAATGTCTGCCTGTCTGCCTGTAACATTTTTTTGGTACGCACGATTACCCTAGAACAGTTGAAGATATTGGCTTGAAATTTGGTATGTATGGTATGTATTATAACGAGATTTGGAACAAGATTGTATTTTGATCTTATCCTGTTGAAGGGTTGGAGGTAAATTGAGTAAATTAGGTAAAATGGGGTTAAATAGGTAAAGCAAGCAAGTTATAATCCACGAAATTGGGATTTAGTGTATATACGAGAAGCAAAGGTTTCAACATTTTTTTGGCATTAGCCACCCTCGCTACTACTCTCACCCCATAATTGAAGGAGGTGAAAAAATTAAATTTTGATTTAGCGTGTATACAAGAACCTAGGTCTCAAAAATTTTTCCCCCACCCCATTATTTAAGAGGATAAAAAGATAAAATTGTGATCTAATGTGTATACAGGAACAAAAGGCCTGAATACTTTTTTTGTCTCTCTACCACCCCCATTACCACCTCCACCACATTATTAAAGGGAATAAAGAAATAAAATTATGATTTATGTGTACAAGAGCCTCTAAAAATTTTTGCCATCAGCTTCCCCCTCTACCATTCCCACTACCATGTAGCATATCTTTTTATTAGGTAGTCCAGACAAAAGAAAAAATTTTATAGTGAAATCTCCAAAAACTTGCAAAATGAATAATTTTTTTTAATGAGTCCGTGAAAGTGTATAGAATAATATCCTGAAAAGTTTACATTCAGACATAGAAGAAAAGTGAACAAAAATTTAGCCATTTTTTCAAATTCTGAAATTAAGTCAGGGTATGAAAAAATAAAAAATACAGTTGGATAGATACACATGTTTCTGAACAAAAATGTCCTAATAAAATTTATCGCTAAAACCACGGTATTCCTGGAAAAAAAGTGAAGTGAAGTAACTTTGTCACCTGCGCGGCCAAGCACACGCACGGTTAAATGCATATTATGGAACCTCTAAAAATTCTTAGCAGTTCTAACACTTTCTGATTTTTAATTTTTAACATTTTTAACATTTTTCTTAGTGAATAGGAGGATAAATAGTGAGTCTGGAGAGAAAATATATAATTATGAACGCATACACAGACACCACACATAGCCGCTGTAACGAAGCAGATCTGTCGCGCCGTCACTCGCACGAATTTTTAACTGCCTTTACTGTATTGTATTTATTAGTGTATTTATAAAGAAAGTTTTATTAATTTTTCAATCACCCCAATTAAATAAAAATTATAAAAATAAAATGTAAATTTTACACCTATCCACATTTCAACTATATCCAATGGATTCCTTATACATTTGTTAATGTATTGGAAAAGTTCCAGAATTTATATTCAAAACTATAGAGAGTTATAAGGATAAGATCGTTAAAATCGCTATTTCTGAGCAAGATGGGATTGATCATATTTTCGAAAAATTGCAGACAAGTAAACGAATTTGTGTTTAAACATTCGAAAAGTATCACTATCACACATTTTTTTCGAAATAGTGATATTTTATTTTTTCCAATGCGTAAAGTTCTCGGCAAGTTACAGCCTCCAATATATATATTTACTAAAAAAATCATCAACCAAGGAAATTAAAATGATTTGAGATGTACCTTTTTTGAATCCACATTACTACAACTTAATAAACCATAATAATTATGAAGTGTACGTACTTTTTAACAGTTCTCGATGAAGAAAGAAATTTTTTGAAGGGCTTTTATTTTTTCTATATTTTTTATTGCGGCGATTGAGTTCAGGCGTGATAATATAAGTTTTAAATGTTAGATATTTCATCTGTTAGTAAGAACATTCAATGAGAAATGAGGAAACAAACTGAAGTATGAGTCGATGAACAATACACAATTAGACAATAGACATCCTTTGTACCAGAAAATCAAATTAACAAAAAAATGCAAACATGTGGCCAGAGTTTGTTAACAGTTTACTAAAGAGTTTATTAGATTAGAAACTGACAGGCACTCCAGAAGTATCCGGCCATAAAACTATTATAAGGAACATAACAATGTAAGAAAGGAATTTGAAGATTGTCCATTCATTTCAAAATGGTCAGTTCTAGAAATACAACCCATTGCTGTTTGTTTAAACGAAACTAGAATAACTAAAGACATTTTAGATTGTGAGATTTTCATATAAATTTATAAACTTTTTGTATACAATTCTTTTAGTGCATCCGGAGATGTAATAATTTATATAATCAACACAACTGAAAGTAACATAATTGAAAATATGGAATTTAACCATTGGGTTTTACAAACTAAAATTAAAGTATATCTGGAGATAATATTTATTGGTTGTATTTACCATTCTCCTAGCACAAATTACTTGCAGCTTTGTATTTTTTTTGAAAATTGGAAAAGTTGAAAATTAGTCATTTATTATTTGTGTAATAACATGTTACTTACTGTTAGATTAAATTGTTAAAATATTAGCATACCAACGAAATCATTAGGAAAGCCATAGATTCCAAAGTTTTCATAGTATGAGACTAAAACTTGGCAGGGGTAATATAAACTAAAAATGTCCAATTTTTCATTATTTGAGAAGTTTCGTTCACTTCTGGTTTCCCCGGAAATGATTTCAACTTTGAAAAAAAACCTGTTTATTTTTACATGTATTTTTACTACATAAAAAATGTAATATTTTTATTAGTAATATGGATGTAGCGATATGGGGAAAATGTAAATGTGGGATTTGTAGAATTGGTTTAGTACTTATGACCAAACAAAATCTCTGAAAGCACTAATTTGTAATTAAGACCACTTATCCAAATGGCAATATATTTGTATAAATATAAAAAATACTAATTTTCACGGCAAATCTGTTGATAACTTCAAATCGAAAATTGATTTGCTATTAACCCAAGTACACAAATTCTTTTGTGAATAATAATTTGAAAATCGAGAAAACACCCTTATTAAGTATGCCGTGAAAATTGAAAAAAACTATTTTTAAATCATTCATTTCGTCTGCAAATAACAAAAATGTCCATTTTATTTAACACCTGTCAAAGCCAAAACATAGACTACCGCTACTCTTGTATTATCTCATGTGGGTAAATATACCTACATATTTTAATAAAAAGGGTATATTTTAGTCGCAGTTAGGAAACACTAACGCAAACATTAGTGAGAAAAGAGCAGAGCATTTGACCTAAACAAATTTATGACCGCATCAAAAACGGTGATTAAGAAATTTTTTCTGTCACGGCTTTATTATTAATGAACATATGTGTACCAAATTTCAAGTCAATATCTTAAACGGTTCCAGAGTAAACGTGCGCACAAAAAAGTTAGACAGACAGAATTTTTTTTTTCGATCAAACTTAAAATCTCGGCGTTTCATGACATTCTAAGCCTATTTGAAGAATAAAAATTTTTAAAAAAATTTTAAAAGTAAAATGACGACAGACAAGTGTTTCGGTATCTCATTTTTGATGCATTGGCAGAGGAACAAATTTAAATAAATAAAATTAATAAATAAATAAACATTTATTGTGCACAAAAGAGTGTACACACAAAAAGAAGAAGTTAGTCTATACTATCTTTCACCTCCCCATATATATTAGGAAAAAAACCGCTGACCAAGAAATCACTACTTCCACATCCAGATTTTCTATCCAAGTTTCTCACAACGAAAAAAATTTGTATGTGGAAATAATTGACTATGGTACTTTATAATATAACATTTGAAAGCGATAAAAAAATATTTCCTCTACAAAATATTTTATGAATACTTACATCAAAAAATCGCAATTTATTTATTTTTTCCACCATACGCTTAACTCGTTTTTAACTTTAATGCTCAAAAGAGCATGAGCACATGACATCTTTTGACACATCAGTACTTATATAATTATTTATTTTATATAAAATTCGGCTTGTAAAAACGAAACCTCCACGGAAGTCACAAAAAGCATATTAATAATACACACTCTGTCTATTACTTCCACATCCAGTGGAAGTATAGTAACGACAAAAAAAATTTTATTTTTCAAATAAGCTTAGAATGTCACGAAACGTCGAGATTTTAAGTTTGAGCGAAAAAAAAATTTCTGTCTGTCGGTCTGTCTGTCTGTAACTTTTTTGTGCGCACATTTACTCTGGAACCGTTTGAGATATTGACTTGAAATTTGGTACACGTATGTACTTTAACGGGATCTAGAACTAGATTAAATCAAGCAGGTAAAAGTCCATAAAATTGGTATTTAGTATATACAAGAGAAGCTAAGGTCTCAAAAAAAAATTTGGCATTAGCCACCCCCATTACCACCCCACCCCATTATTAAAGGGGATGAAAAAAAAATGTGATTTAGTGTGTGTACAAGAACCAGAAACCTCAAAATGTTTTTTTCTTCATCCACCCCCACTACCATCCCCTATCACCACCCCCACCCCGCTACCGATGTGGGGTATCGTTTTATAGGTTTTTGGGGTAGAGTATTTCAAATATTATATTATTAAAATTCCATAAACTATTATTTCCACATACAAAATTTTTTCGTTGTGAGTGACTTGAATAAGAATCTGAATGTGGAAGTAGTGATTGATTGGGCAGCGGTTTTTTTAATTTCAAATTGCTTTCTTACGTCTTCACAGTATTACAGTACTTTCTGATAGGCAAATTAAAAGAATTTACTAGAAGTATCCGTCTTTGCACAGTGGGATAAAATGAATCTGCAAACTTATTTCATAGAATGCAACTCTCAATTATTGATGGTTGTTATTTGATGTCAATCAATTTTTGGTCATATTTGACTCGGAAACACAAGGGTCACTTGGTGTAATCTCATCGAAAATAAGCACAGTTTCCAAACAAAAATTGCTGCAGCAAGGGACTCTTTTACTGTTAATACCTAATTTTACTGTAGTATCAATACAGTTCGTTTTATATTTCTCTGTTAAGTAAATAAATGTAATTTAATTTCTAACGCTTTGCATCTTTCTATTTCAATGCGAATGAGGCAATACTTTAAAAGTGGAAAACAAAAAATGAGGACAAATTCAAAATATTTAAATACTTATAAGCCTACCACGAACATTACTACATTATCATTTATTAATAACACAGGTTTACAAAAAAAAAAGTTGTCTGGATCTGGGGACAAATACATAAGAAACGTATGGTCGTTTCTTATGTATTTTTCGACGCTAAATTCGAATCTATTTTTAGTTTTGCTCTATCACGTCAGAATTTTGAGATATCCTAACCTAAAAGTGCAAAAAACACGGTTTTTTGACATATTCGATTTTTTTTTTCTCGAAAAACCATGTATGGGATCTTAAAGTACAAATCTTCCTCTTTAAAATGCCGTTGAGTTTGCTCAAATATCTTTTTTTTTTCTTCGCTGAGATATTGCAATTTAAATGATGACCATAAGGTTTCCGTACTAATTAAATGTATTGGGAAAGATATGATATGAACAGACAATTTTAAAAATTCGATATCTCAGCGAAAAAAAAGATATTTGAGCAAACTCAACGGCATTTTAAAGAGGAAGACTTGTTCTTTAAGAGCCCATACATGGGTTTTCGAAAAAAAAAATTCGCAAAGCTACATAACGTCAAATACGTCAAAAAACCATGTTTTTGCACTTTTAGGTTAGGATATCTCAAAATTCTGACGTGATAGAGCAATAGTAAAAATAGATTCGAATTCAGCGTCGAAAAATACATAAGAAACGTATGGTCTGACCCCAGATCCAGACAACTTTTTTTTTTGTAAACCTGTGTAATTAATGTTTATTTGCATACAAAACCACCCAATATTTTATTAGGTTCTTTTAACGTATCCTCAAATCCATAACAATAAATAATAAAAAGCGGTATATTATTTTGGCGTTCAAAGAATGAATATATTTCCTTTATTAGGTGACCCTCCAATAGCGTCTCTACTGTAAAGAGTAATGATAGTGGCGCAGTATAGCAAGTACTCCTAGCCATATAATGTTTGTGCTTCGTGACAATCTATGCATCAAAGAAATATATATTATAAAAATATAACCTATTGAGGCCCAGTTAGATTGGCAACATCGCTGGGATGGAGAACGAACGCTAGCTATATTCTTAGATACAGCGGGCTTTGAAAGGATCGGTAAATATATCCGGGCTCTGCCATGCTCTGCTATGCCATGTTTATATAATCAAAGGAAAAATAATAATTAGCTACCTCTAGTGGCTTCCTATTAAAAAATATGCACAACAGTCGCTATATTTAATAAATTTGTTAATTTATACACTTGGGAAATGCCGGGCTTATGAGCGACCTATCGATATATCGGGCTACACAATATACCGTCTATACCTATATATATATATAGACCTTAGCTTCTCTTGTATATACTAAATACCAATTTTATGGACTTTTACCTGCTTGATTTAATCTAGTTCTAGATCCCGTTAAAGTACATACGTGTACCAAATTTCAAGTCAATATCTCAAACGGTTCCAGAGTAAATGTGCACACAAAAAAGTTACAAAAGTTATATATATATATATATATATATATATATATATATATATATATATATATATATATATATATATATATATATATATATATATATATATATATATATATATATATATATATGTTAGATTACGGTTCACATGAATGACTTTTTTAAAAAGGATTTATTTATTTAATGGAGCCAACGTTGGCTCTTGGAGAAGGAATTAGAATAATAAATTAGAAGTGTTGCATTCTAACTGAGTTTAATAACTGCCTTTACAAAGCATGTCTAGTCGTATTTATAACATACAGAACCTGAGTAAGCAAAATATAGAACAAAGGAAATGCAATTCGACAGTCAGCATAAAATGTGAGAAACAAAGGTGAAATATAATATCTCTAAGATAAGCGATTAATAAGAGAAGTCGTTATCATGTAATATGATATACCTGTGAAGGTTTGTTATGACTAAGTCTTGGTAATAAGCGTATAATTTTATATAACAACTTCCCCTTAATAAAAAAGTTGATGTTATGCAGCAACTTTTGAAAATTGTTAGAAACGTTAAATGAATATAATGCAAAATAGATTGAAACAATGTTGAATGAATACAAAGCAAAATAATAAAATACATAAAAGTTAAAATTGGTAAATGATAATAATAATAAGCGAGTAGTACATTACATAAATGTGATAAGAATAAAATACAATGGTCTAAATTAATAGACAAGGGTAAAACTTCACATATGAAAGTCTATGTTAACTCGATTTCCTCTTCTTCTTGAGGTTTAATACCGGGTCGCTTTCTTGGAGGATCAGTCTAGGAAATTTGGTAAAAACTCTGCTTCGCTCTGAAGGAGGTGAAGGAGGGTTGTCCGTTGAGGGTTGGATTCGCAATGCTCCACATCTTCTTCTTCTGCATTTACAGGTTATGTAAAGTAGAACTAATAGAATGATACGAGTGATTATGAAATATGTGAACCAAGATATGTGTTTGGTCACAAAAGGTTCGTTTATGATGTCATCCAGGTCTTTGGAATATTGGTCCAATTTGTTTTTGGCAATATCTAGGTCTTCTACGTCGAGGCTGTTTAATTTGAGAGGTTTTAATTTTGGAATTTCGATTTTGTCGGGCATGTGATTACAGCATTCAAAAGGAATTTGGATAGGATGTGAATTGTCCTTAATTTCGGAAAAGTCTTTGGCACTGGCTTGTATTCTAGTAATGCCTGCATAGGCGTAACATCCTGGTTGTAGTTTGATGATGCAATTTTTGTTGATTAACTCTGTCGTGGATTCTCTCTTTGGACAGTTGATGATAATGTGAAGTGGTTCGGAATTAATTACTAGCCATGTGTTGTCTTCAAGTTCTTGGACGTTGTATCCCCGACTAATGATGAAGGAAGTTTGACAGTTCTCTGGAAGTTTTGGCAATGGTTTTAGTATTCTGGCTTCACATATGGCATTTTGGTCGATAGGATATGCAAACAGGTTCGAACATAGTTTGGTTCCAAAGTAAAGAGGTTTGCATTCTTTCAAATTTTGTCTTGGTATGTACATTAAAGAATCGTCGTCTCTCGCGATATACTTTTGTGAAATAGATAAAATGTGATGTAGACCAGTTCTGCTATCGAGTATCGGGATAGGATATAGGCGATAGGTGTTATAATTTTGGGGTTCAACAAGTGGTATTGTTAAAACAAATACTAAGTTAGAATCCATTTGAAACGCTTGTAATTCAATAATATCCAAATACTTAGCAACTGCCAATAATTTAATGGGGAGAGGCAAATTGTTCCTTCGTAAGCTCTGTGAAATTTCTTGTAATGCTGTTACCAAATGATTAGGGGTTATGATTGAAGTGTGAATGATTCCTAATCTGGCAAATGTTATTGAATTCAAAATGTCGTTCAAATTATCTTCGATATACAAATAGCTTGCCATTAGTTGTTCGGAAATGTATAAGAATTTTAGTTTCATGTGAGCAGCCTCAATAGCTTGAGTCATGCTTTGAATTGTGCGTTCGATTTCTTCGAGATCTTTGTTAAACGTTTCCTCGTCAATTTGTAATTTTTGTATAGTCGAGTTGAAGTTTTTAATAACAGAAGTTATAACTGAAATTTGATTTTTGATTAAGTTTTCCAATTGATGTTCGTCGTTATTTAGTTTATTTATACAATTAGTATAGTACTGGCCATCTTCAGCATCTAAGTTTCCAGTTATGGATTTGAAGATTGTACCGATACCGTTAAATATTCCTCGTTTATATCTTTTTGTGTCTGAAAAGATTTCGTCAAATTTCGTTTTTATAGAGTTGGATATTTGCGTCAAAAGGTTAAAGTCTGTTTTAATTTCACTCGTAAAAATAATTGACTTGTAATCACCATTATTGAGAGTGTACAAGATATTTTGATTTTTGTCAAAAGCTATTTTGAAGGATGAAATTTTTTTATGCACTAGCAGAGTCCATTTGTCATTTGTCACCACGATGTCCGTGTCTTGGTGGTAGTATACACCAACAGTATTATTGATCGGGGTAATTTTGTACTGACTGAGTGCTGATCCGAACAGCAGGAGAAACCTGAAAATAAATTTAATTTCCAGTATATGGTTTCATTCTATCAAAATTGACTTTAGTTTCTTGTTTTGTTTCGAGATTTAATAGGGTAGCAGAATTTTGGAAAATTTCTTTTATTTTAAAAGGACCGTTAAATTTGTTTTGCAATTTGTTTTTGATCTGTGATTCTTTTACGTAAACCAAGTCACCTATTTTGTACTCGTGGCGTTTTTGGGGAACATTTTTGTCGAAACGAACTTTTGCTTTCTCTTTTTGAGATTGTGTTCGACTGCGGGCGATTTTATAATAGTGAGATATTCTATTGTTTAAATCTCTGACATATTTTGTGATTAACTCCTTTTGGTTGTAAAGGGTTTCGGGTGGTCTATTAGATGTGTGACCAAAGATAAGTTCATATGGGGTGAAACCGCGTGTTTTATTTACCGAATTGTTATAGCATATTACTGCATATGGTAAAATCGTGAACGGATGCTCGTTTTCAGTTTTATGAATTCTTATCATTTCGGCTAAAGTAGCGTGAAATCTTTCTATGGATCCGTTCGATTGGGGATGTCCTACGCTTGAATAAGTTAATTTTATGTCGTAGAGGGTGCAGAGATCTTTGAGCAAACGGTTGTCAAATTCGCCGCCGTAATCGCAATGGATTCTCAATGGGGTACCATAATGTTGAAAGTATAACAACAAGGTATTTACGACAGATTTCGCGGATTTATCCGGGACTGCATAGGCTTGCGTGAATTTAGTTAATTCGTCGCGAATGGTTAAAGCGTAATTTCGTGTGGGAAATTCAAATAAATCGATATTGATTCTTTCGAATGGTGTTCTTGGGGGTTCCGTTTTTACTAGAGGGTTATTAAGGTTTTTTCGGCATACCTTAGTTTTTTGGCAAGTTTCGCAATTTTTTATAAAATTTTCGACATCCTTAGTTAGACCTTGCCAAGTGTATTTTCCTCTAATTATTCGAATCGTTTCGTTTATTTCGCGATGTAGATTATTTCTACCACTATGATATTGTTCTAGGATTATTGGGATTTGGTCTTCGTCAGGTGTTTGAACAATGTTTTGACAAATTATTACTTTTAAGTCTTTTTCTGCAAAAATGAATGATAAAATTTCAAGTATAGGGAGATCTAGATTATTTTCGACAAAGTATGTCTTAGAGAGATCCAAGACATCTTGATTTTTAAATAATACCAAAAATAAATGCTCGATTACAGATTCAATATCAAAAGGTAGAGGGATAATAAAATATCTCCTATGTCTAACTGTTTTGCTCGATACAATGTTTATCTTGTCGTTACGAAATTCGGGGTTTTCTTCGAATATGTCTTCGATAATTTCGTGATGGAGGTCTTGTAAGTTATTTTGTTGGAAAAAGGTTATAATATCTTTATGTTCTCGATACAAAAGTTGTTTGTTCGGGGCTTTGATTTTCGAATAGTCAATTAAAGATGTTGTTTTGTATAGGTTGGTGAAAGTTTCAAATTCTCGGGAAATTTGTTCGTTAGTGATTTCGTTATCTTCTGGGTTTTCGTCGTGGTCTGACTCTTCGTCATTCGCGGCTAGAACCTTTGAATAGAATTTGGAACATTCGGAAAAATGATTAATTTTGATTCTGGAAAGTGCGTCAGCGTTCTTATTGATTTTGCCGGGTTTATAAATTATTTCGTAATCGTACTCTTCTAATTTGAGTCGCCAACGGGCAAGTCTACTTCCTGGGTCTTTTATAGAGAATAGCCAGGTGAGTTGGTCTGTGGTCGGTTACAAGCTTGAACTTTCTACCGTACAGATAGGGTCTAAAGTGCTTTACACTCCATACTATCGATAAAAGCTCGCGTTCAATCGTTGAATACTTAGTTTCTGCACTGCACAAGGTTCTAGAAGCATAGGCAATGGGTAAATCTTTACCAATGGGCCCCTGGCTCAGCACCGAGCCGACGGCAAATGCGCTCGCATCAGTGGTTAGAACAAAAGGTTCATCAAAGTTGGGGTAGATTAATATCGGAGTTGTTAATGTTTGTTTCAAATTATGAAAAGAATTTATACAATCATTGTCGAAGAGAAATGGTATGTCTTTTGTGGTAGTTTTGTTAAGGGCTTGGTAATCTTGGATAAATTAGAGACAAAGCGCCTATAATATCCTGCTAAGCCTAAAAATGATTTAATTTCTTTTTGATTTTTTGGTTGAGGGAAATTTAGAATAGCGTCAACTTTCGAAGGATTCGGTTTTACGCCGTCTTTTGTAATGAGATGTCCTAAATAAGCGACTTCTTTGCGGAGAAACTCGCATTTGTCGGGTTGAATTTTGAGATTGGCTTTCTGTAATCTTTTGAATACTTCTGTTAACAGAAGTATTCAAAAGAATACAGAAAGCCAATCTCACGAGCATATTTCTCGATTAATCGAGAAATATGCTCGTGAATAGTAGGGGAGTAAACAATAATATCGTCCATATAAACGAGACATCGTTCATTTTGGATACCTAACAAAATGTTATCCATCACTCTTTGAAACGTTGATGGAGCATTCTTAAGTCCAAAAGGCATTCTTACGAATTCAAAATGACCATTTTCAACTGTGAAAGCAGTTTTCTGAATATCTTTTGCACCAATCTCGATTTGGTGAAATCCGGAGGCTAAGTCCAAAGTTGTAAAATATTGACATTTGTCTAATTGATAGAGGAGGTCGGAAATATTGGGTAGCGGGTATTTATCGTCAATAGTCAGTTCGTTGAGTTTTCTGTAGTCCACTACAACTCGCCATTTTTGTTTACCGGAGTAAGTTTTTTAGAGTTTTTTAGGTACAACCCAAGGACCAGGGAGAAATCGAAGGACTAATGATGCCTTGATCAAGCATATTAGAGACTTGTGTTTTGACTTCCTCTTTATGGATATGAGGGTAGCGATATGACTTTGTGAAAACCGGTTTTGATTCGTTCGTGTCAATGGAATGCTTAATTTCGTTAGTAAAAGTTAAATTGTCTCCTTCCAAATAGAATATATCTTGAAAGTCTAAACAAAGCTGCGTTACTATTTCGGCCTCTTCTTCGTTTAGATGATCCAAGCGCAATTCGTTCCTAATTTCGAAGGATCTGTCTGTCTGTGGATGTTTGAATTTTGAGTATTTACATTAAAAATTGATTTGAATTTTTGTACTGGTTCTAGGTTAAGGTTTGAAAAGTTTATGGTTTTTGGGATCGCATTTGCATTTATTATTGAAGTTAAAAATTCTCCATTGTGATCGATTTTGACAATTGCATTTGGTAAGCGTACTTTCTCGTTTTCCTGGGCTAACAGTATAGCCTCGGTATTTCGCAAGTTACATTTTAGTTTACAGATTTTTTCCATGCGAGGTTCGATAGAAATTAAATTTTTGATGTTGCCTAAATTTGGATTTTGGTTTTTGATGTTAGGGTAGTTGTTGGTTGTACAGGTAAATTTACTGTAGTGTCTTCAGTGACTTTAAATAATGGTACGGTTTTAAAATTTGTGACTAGTTGCTTATTTTTAAAGTCTACTTGTCATTCGTAATGTTCTAGGAAGTCTGCGCCTAATAATCCATCAAAATCTATATCTAGATTATAGATATAAACTTTGTGTGACTCATTTGAAAAGGGGATGAGAACAGATTCGTTGATGTAAATTTTTTGATCGGTGATACCCTGTATGATTACATTTTCAGGAGATATACGTCTGTAATTTTCAGCTGTTTTAGGTTTAAAAATTGATATACCTGCGCCTGTGTCAATATAATTTTAAATTTACCAGTTGCATCCTTCATATAGTAAAGGTTCTTTGAATTTACAGTTAATAAGGTATGGGAAAGCGTATTTACAAGAACGTCTGTTCTGGGAAATTCAGCATTGGGTCGAAACTGTCGTTGAGGTTCATAGTTTGTACTTGAGTTTCTAGTTCCGTAATTGATTCGAATTGGTCTGTTTGTTGTGTCGGAGTATCCGTGGGGTACTCCGGATCTAATCGAAAATCCTGAGGATTAGCAGTATAATCCTCGTACTGTTCGTATTGAGAAAGCTGTATAATTCTCTTGGAAATTTTGGTTAGTTTCAAAGTTATAATTTTCGTAAGTATCTTCTGCAGTTTGGTAATCAGAAGAATAGTCACTGTATTGATTAAAATCGCATTGGTTTTCATAAGGTTCGTAATTTAAATGATGCGTTTTTTGTTGATTAAAACGGTTGAAATTTGGGTTTGGTTGAATAGCAGAGGGTCTTTGTTGATTGAAATTCGAGTTCGGCCTTATGGCTGAGGGCCTGTTTTGTTGTGGTTGACTAGATTGATTATTTTGAGGAAATGTCCTCTGATTAAATTAATTAATTAATTAAGTTGGTCGTTTTTGTTGTAAGGCGGGATTTTTGACCGGACTATTTTTCGGAAATTTCTGTTGCTCGAAATAAGAGAGCTCTCTACGAATTCTACTAACAGCTTTTAGTATACTAAGAGGATTGCTAGCACGTATGATGCGGCCTAAATTCGGTTCTAAGCCTGTTAATAAATTGTTTAAGGTCATTGTTTCGATGAGATCTGATTGTGCGGTTCTTTGCGTCAAGGTTAAATTTTGCTTTTGCACTGCGGCGTGCATTTTAGCATTGTGCGTTTGTAAACGCGAAATAAATGTTAAAGCGGATTCACCGGGCAATTGGTGAATTCGTTGTAGGTCTTGGATTAGGGCCGTTAGATCTCTGGAATCCCCGAAATGAGTTTCCAAGAGTGCCTTGATTTCTGGTCAGGTGCCAGGGTTACGCGAATTTATTAATTCGGCAGCTTTGCCTTTCAATTTATTTTTTATGTGGATGGTCAAAAGAATTTTTTGATCTCCAATTGCCATGCTTTGGGCACAATGACAGGAGTTTAAGAATGTTTGTAAATTTATGGCATTGCCATCAAATTCAGGTATTAAAGAGAATATTTCAGAGAGCTTGTAAGGCTCAATTTGCTCTGGTTGTTGTAGTTGTTGTTGTTGTTCGGCTGATGCCGGTAATATTGGTTGAGCTGTCTCTGGTTGAGCTCTGTCTGGCATTTTGCTTTCTATTTAGAGATTATTTGAACTAAAAGAATTGTCTGCGTATCAGCAGTATGATACGAGAATTAAATTAAAATTAGCTTGTTACGTTGCGTGCGTAAATGGATTGCATATTAGCTGTATAATACACAATGTTTCGTATTAGCAGTATAATACGAAAATAAATAAACTTACAATTAAATGGACTTGTTTCGTTGTGTTTGTAAAGGAATGGATTTCACTTTGACAAGAGAACTGGCTTTGTGCGCCGAGTGTATTAGCAGTATAATACACTTTTAATAAAATAAGTTGCGAAAAATAATGAAATAGTAAAATGGTACGAAATGATTCTTGAAATGACACGTTAATTTCATCTCCATGAGTAGGTTCTTCGTCCGTCAAGGGATTGGGATCCGCCACCACCAGTGAGGAAGGTCTCCTTGTTCTCGCAGATGTACACGCACTAGTTAGGCACCTTCTGCAGATGTTGTCCTTGTTCTTTTGCGCTTCACTACCAGTTAGGCTTCTTATTCTGATGATGTTTACGGATCCTACCGACTGCGCCAATGTTAGATCACGGTTCACATGAATGACTTTTTTAAAAAGGATTTATTTATTTAATGGAGCCAACATTGGCTCTTGGAGAAGGAATTAGAATAATAAATTAGAAGTGTTGCATTCTAACTGAGTTTAATAACTGCCTTTACAAAGCATGTCTAGTCGTATTTATAACATACAGAACCTGAGTAAGCAAAATATGAAACAAAGGAAATGCAATTCGACAGTCAGCATAAAATGTGAGAAACAAAGGTGAAATATAATATCTCTAAGATAAGCGATTAATAAGAGAAGTCGTTATCATGTAATATGATTTACCTGTGTAGGTTTGTTATGACTAAGTCTTGGTAATAAGCGTAATATATATATATATATATATATATATATATATATATATATATATATATATATATATATATATATATATATATATATATATATATATATATATATATATATATATATATATATATATATATATATACATATACATATACATATACATATACGATATTCTCGTTTTAAAAAAAAATAACACCAGACAAACACTTAGAAATGAAAGGAAAATGTTGCATTTTGTTGTTAACATAAACCACATTTTGCAAATTAAATTTGATTAAATTTGGAACATGATTGCATCTTATGCATTGAACTTTAATCTTCATCTTCAAACGAGAAAATGAATAAATTAATAACAAGCAAATTATTTACAAATGTACAAAACTAGATTTAAGAAAACATTGTAAACTTACTTTATCTTGGGGAGACTTTCTTTCATTTGTAAAAGTGCAATCGAACAAATCAGTGAACTAAATCCAAAGATGAAGTATTTCGAACAAGTATACTTAAGTAAGTTGTCTCGAAATGGCTCGCAGCAAAGAAAACTCCACATCGTGAGTAGAGAATAAATTCCATACCTAAAAGATAAAAATGAAATTAATTTAAAAACCATAAACAAACTTAATTATTTTAAACTAAAAGGACTTAAATATATGAACAATTAATGAGTTTTGAAGAACAAAACAAACAGAAATCAGCTTTATAAAAGGCAAATGAACTTTTGAAAAAACGACTACCGAAAAATATTAAATTACAAAATTTTCTTGAAAATAACTTATCGCTTAAAGACATTTATATGAAAAAACATAGGTTATTACCTTAAGATACGTTCATCAAGAACAGCCCTTAAATATGATTCCTAGTTTAGTTTCCTTGATGTTAAAATGTTGATAGATATCAAATCCATGCTACGCCATTGAGTATTTTGAGATTTTGATAATACAAAAAACTTATTACTTTAAGTATTGTGTTTGAATCATTAGAGAGGACTTAAAAGAAGGTGTTTCGGCAGTTTTCAGCAGGAGATTTGCAAAGATCTTATCGGTACAGCTCCGAGAACTCCAGTGTCAACTCCTAAAAGGAAAATTGTGTTTTTAGAAATAAAAACCTATTTTAGATGTAATTTTGTATTCAAAGCTGTTTAATAGTTAAAAGAGATTAATCAGGGATATAAATCACGTTAATATTAAGTATTTTTGTATAGATTTAAGCAAATGTGTAAAATAAAATCACAGCTTTTGAATTGCTTTAATATCAGGAGAAATGTAACAAAAGTTATATAGAAATGTTTGAAATTAAATAAGGAAGGTATTTAAATCATTAAAAATACCAATAAAAGTAAAATAGAGAAAAGTTATTATAAATCAAAGAAAATTTATGTCATAAAATGGACAAGCAATCAAAAAAAATGTCAAATTCAAAGTTTCTGGAACGAAAAAAATTGAATTATTGATTGGTGACGAAAATTGTAAAAAGGGAAGAATCACTCAAATTTGGATCCCAAATATATGAATTAAAAACAAATTAATCAAGCAAAGAACATTAAATTTACATAAAAGGAATCATAAGAAGTAAATAATTAAATGGAAAATTAAATAAAGTTGAAAATATATGGATATAAAGTGGCAAGTAAATACCCTATTTTGTACCTTAAAAGCCTATAATTAACTAGTAGTAAAGGCTCAGATATCAATGCAGCTCAAAGGGCATGATATATAAGATTTCAAGTTTGAAAGCAAATGTCAACATAACCTAAGGTGTCATCACAAAATTTTTTTTGACTTAACTGTCAAGTGACTTTCAGAAGTCAAGTTTAGCAATTCCTAATAGGAAATCAGTGCATCGATAAATCTGAAGCGACAGAGAGCGTTTTTTTAAGAAGAATTAAACAATTTAACCTGGAACCACCATTAGGATGAAGACTAGTGTGCGATCGTAAAGCCATCTGGTTTTCCGTGCGGTATCAATTGGGATTTTTGGTTTGTACAGCACCATATAAAGTACAGGTACCTATTTTTATTTAGATAAACTGCAGATTTCTTTTCAAAAGATAAAATATTAATTCAATTTACAAATTCTACAAAATTTCATTATTTCATTACAGTTTAAAATTATATCTGAAATAAATAAATAATCAAAGGCCCTAATTAATTAGAATATAAGTAGTTTATAAGTATTTTCTGTTTTCTCTGATGATTTATATACCCTAAATAAATTGTTATAGTTTATTCATTTTCGATTTATTTAAAATTTTAAATCATACCGACTAGTAGCCTGGTGAATCTGCACTGATTTTAAGAGTTTCTAATGCAAATCTTGCACTCATGCTCTACTTTGTGTGTTATCAACAATATGCTACATAGATGAACAGTGGCGCGTTATAAATGGTCTGTTCACTAAAATAGGGTTTATTTAAAATCTATAGCATTATTCGCGAGATAACTTATCAATATATATATATATATATATATATATATATATATATATATATATATATATATATATATATATATATATATATGAAATCGGATTTGAAGGAAACAACTACTCAGCGGGCAAATACCCCGACCTGCATTGAATTACACCTTCAAATCGTGATCAGTAACCAACTATCATTTGTCTGTTCCTAACCAGACATAGACCGGTTTCGAACTTATTATGTTCTCATCAGTATGCCATAGGCCATGGAACAGACAAATGATAGTGGTCAACTTGCTAGTCTTATACAAACTGAATCAAATGAAGTGACGGTGAGAGGTAAACTCTCATATGGTCAGATGCTACTATACGTCGGACAAATGTCACTGACGTATAGCGACTTGCCTTTTTGCAAGTATATATATATATATATATATATATGTATATATATGTATATATATATATATATATATATATATATATATGTATATATATATATATATATATATATATAGATATGCATGCTCATATACAGGCCCATTTTATACACTGAGCGGTTGTAGTGCAGCCCGATTTGACGCTGTGAAGGCCGGGGTCGGGCTCATCAACGTACCCATGTATATCACCACTAAATGGCCACAAATCACGTTAGCTTCCTTCCTATAAAATTTTGAGGTGGGCTTCAAAAAGTTATATTTTCATGCCTCTTATACAACTGATATTCATCGCACGTTATATAGCCCGATATATGGCACCATTGCAATGGCTCTATAACGTTAGATTCTTATTTCCTCTTAAATACTTTCTTCATGAAATCGATGAATGAAAGCTCTTTATTCGAATTAATTTTTAGTCAGAAACCTCACAGGTATTGTATCATATTCGGACAATTTATCTAAATTCAAAAATTTATACCTACTAAGAATTATAATTTAAGTTGCATGAAAGAAAAATAGTTGTAAGCATCTTAATAATCTTAAAATGTGTTTCGAATTCTTATACAGAATTTCAAATGGAGCGCTTAAAAATATAAGTGATGTATTTATATCGTAAGAGAGAGAATTTAGAATAAGAACAAAATATAAAATAAATGCTTTGTTTATTTGTTGTCCTAAATTGATGACAAGATATTAAAAAAAAAATCTGTCAGTCTATCGTTCTGTATGTAACTTTTTCTCCGCGCACAATTACTCTGGAATCGTTTACGATATTGTTTATATTATTATCTTTTTATCTTTTTCCGTTGAATGGGGGTGAATTGGGGTAAATAAGGGTTAAGAGGTAAATCAAGTAAGTGAGAGTTCATAAAATTGGTATTTAGTACATATCAGAGAAGCTAATGTCTCAAAAAATTGTTTAGCATTAGCTACCCTATTACCACCTTCACACCAATATTAACAGAGGTGAAAAAAATAAAATTGCGATTTAGTGTCTGTACAAAAACCAAAGGCCTTAGCATTTTTTAAAATTTCATCTACCCCGCTACCACCACTTCGACTACCGATGTGACACATCATTTTATGGGTTTTTGGGGTTGACGATTTCAAATATTATATGTTCCATAAACAATTTATTTTCACATAATGAAGTGCAAATATAATATCAAATTTTATTCGTTGTGAGAGAATTGGATAGAAAATCTGGATGTGGAAGTAGTTTGGTATAACATTTATCTCAAAAATACTGTTTGGTTTATTTCATTTGACTCAAAAAATTGCCAAACTTACGCGATCGTTCAGTAAAAAAAATTTAATGTAAAAAAAATACCTACTGCAAAACTTGAAGCAAATTTAATTTTGTAATTTTTATCTGTTTCAAGTCAAGTACGCGTCTGAGCGCACGAGTGACGTAACGGCCGGCTGTTCTGGCTAACGACTTTTTGACTCTGTATTTTAAATATGTATTAAGCGGTCTCTGTAAAGTTAAACCGTAGGCTAATGAGATATATCTTTCGATTTCAAGGTTGGATTTGGGTATTTATTTTCTATAGAAATTAGAGTAATATTTTTATTGATACAGGGAAAAGAAAGAAAAAACCCTGTTTCTGCTGTCAATAGTTAAAAAAAAAATAATTATTTACTTCGTGTGAAGCAAATTATTAGATGGATTATAGAATTCAACGAGGAGTCAAGGGGGGTATAAGGAAAGGTTTTAGGTATGTTGGGTTTTAGGGGATGTGTCTTTCATGTGGATGGTGAATTTTAAGGATTGGGATTACGTCAGTCAGCCAGTGGGGTATCGTAAATTGGAAGTCTTTCGTAAATGTATTTGTGTGTGTGTTGTACGTTGTGGCTTCGTCTTATGTTTGTCATGTTTTGTGTAAGTTGGGAGTTGGATATTTTGTACATAAAGAATTGTTGGGCAGTTTCGTCGATGTATTCTCTTATCATTTGCACCCTATGCAGTTCCCCAATGGCTATGTACCTAGGTGAATTAGTTAATAGACGCAGCAATTTATTTTGCGTCCTTTGCAGGCGTAAGCACTGCGCATCTGAAATTATATTCCAAGATGCGCAGGCATATGTAAGAATAGGTTGGAATATGACCTTATATAAGCAAATTTTGTTATCAATGGATAATTTGCTGCGTCTATTAACCAGCGGATATAATTTGCTAAGTGCTGCATAGGCTTTATTGATAACTTTAGTTACATGAGGTGCAAATGATAGTCTTGTGTCGAGTGTGAGTCCTAGTAGGTTAACTGTTTTTCGTTCGGTGATGTCATGGTTGTCTAGTTTGAGTTTTGTTATAGTTTTGGTATTAGTAAATTTTCTGTGGAAGGTCACAATTTCCGAGTTCGAATGGTTGATTGTAACCTTCCACAGTTTGTAGTATTTTAGGAGTTTTATGGTATTGATACCTTATCTTTTGTGTCGCAGTCTGTCCGTAGAAGCTGTTTGCGTACAGTGTTGTGACGTCAGCGTAGAGTAGTAGGTTGGTGGTAGGATGGGTTGGTATATCGGAAATAAATAAATTGAAGAGAATGGGGGATAGAACGGAACCCCGCTGAAAGTCTATACGACTCTGAATAGGTATTGTTTACCCGGACCATTATTCTCCTGTCCCAAAGGTAATTCTTGATGAGGGAAACCAAATACCCGGGCAGTCCACAAACATATTGCAGCTTGTAGACTAGTCCGTTATGCCACACAGTATCGAAGGCGCGTTCAATATCCAAGAGCAACATAACAGTGCACTGCTTCTTGTTGTATGAGTCTATTACATCCTGCACCACTTTAACTAGGGACAGCGTCGTACTGTGCCCCTCCCTGAAGCCAAACTGTTCCACCGGTATCAAGCTGTGTTTCGCTAATTTTTTGCGTAAAAGTCGCAACATAACTCTCAGCTACATTTCCCATAGTGTTAAGCAAACAAATAGGTCGGTAGCTGCGAGGATCATGTGGGGGCTAATTTGGCTTCAGGATGGGGATCACTATCCCCAGTTTCCATGATGCAGGGAAATGTTGCAATTTTAACATCCAATTAAGGATGTGGGAAAATTGGATTAAGGCTTTATTTGGAAGGTTTTTGAGTAAAAGGTTGGGGATATTATCAGGCCCTGGTGCTTTTAAGTTAGGTAATGTTTTAAGTATTTGTTTAATGTCTGTGGGATTAGTTATTACCTTAGAGAGTTTTCTAGGGGGGGGGGGGGGGTAAGATGGTGGGAGGGGATTTGTCTTGCTAGTCGTGTAATATTTTCTTGTTCGTCATTGTCATTTGGTGGGGTGGTATTTGTTGTTTGTAGGTGACTTGCAAGCAAATTAACTTTTTCTGTCAGTTATGTAAGAATTATTATCTTTTATTACTGTAGGCATATTAGCAGATTGCTTTTTTAACAGTTTAGACATACGCCATAACGTATTATCTTTACGAGTGAGGCGTGAAACATTTTCGTTCCACGCCTCGGCTCTCTGACTATTTAGTTTATCTTTCATATTTGCTTGCAAGTCACGTAGTCTGTCTATGTCGCGTTTATTACGCTGCCAGCGACGTTTTATTTTGTTCTTAAATTTAATTAGGTTTATTAAGTCGTTGGAAATTGTTTCTTGTCTTGCTCGCAGCGTAATAGTTTTTGTCGTTTTGTCTCGTGCGTGCTGTATAGTTTTTGTCAGTTTTTGTATTTCTTCGTCCATCAGTTCTATGGTGTTCATATTATTATTGATAATAATGTTATTATTAACAATTCGTTTATATTTTAACCAATTGGTTGTTTTATAGTTATAAGTCTGTCTGTCTGTAACGTTTCGTACAGTGTCTTGTAGTTGTATTTGTATTATGTTATGGTCACTAGAAAGGAGAGGTAGAGAGAGGGGATGAATAAAATGCTGATAGTTTTTATTAACTATCAGGTCTATTGTTGAGGGTTGCATATTGTTAGTGGGGAAATGGGTTGAGGATTCCGATGAAATCACCGCAACATTGTTAATTTGACTATACTCAAAGAGTGTGTTGCCATTGGTATTGTTGCGTCTATTATACCATGTGACATGTTTAGCATTCAGGTCCCCCATCAAAAGTAGCTTATTATGGGGGGTGAATAATGCATTCCGGTCGGCATCTTTAAATTTGTTGGCGAGTTGTATACCGCCGTGATTACAGTATTATCAATTAATTTTATTGAAATATTTTCAATTGAATTGTTTATTGTTGGCAGAGAGGTATATGGTATACATTCTTTGATAATAATGGCTACACCACCACCACTTCTACCAATTCTGTCACTTCTGATTATATTATAATTATTGATTTTAATTTTATTGTTTGGTTTTAATCTGGTTTCTGTAATCACGGCGATATCCACTTTTTCGGTGTATAAATGATTTTTAAATTCATTTAATTTATTTTGGAGGCTGTTCGAATTCCATATTATTGTATTAAACATCATTCCTAATACGATAATTAGGTAAATGTTCATAGTAAAATGCTGAATGGTAGTGATAGTTTCAAAGGGATCTTTTACGGCCTCCAAAAGAGAATTCAAGTGTGAAATCGCTTTTATTGTTTCAGTTAAGTTTATTAATCTATTTAATTTATTAGTTTCATGTATCAGAGCCTGAAAATCGTTACCCGGGACGTTACCGGTCATCACAGACACTCCTTTATTGTACGGCTCAGTGTTTCTAGTCCAAGCGGGCTGTTGTTCTTCCCTCTTGCTACGCGCGCCTGTATGGGTAGGCGAGTCTTGATTCCGGTTTGGCATGGCCGATTTGAGTTGTCTTGCAGCCGTGTCAGCTCTCTTTTTCCATGCATTAACTGTTGGCTCCGGGGCCGGGACGTATTGTTGTTTGGCAGCGTTTCTCGCATGAATCTCGTCTTGATTTTTGTTTATTTGAGATATTCTATACTGGTACACATTACAATTTGTGTTAGAAGCAGTGTGCGGGCCTCCACAGTTTGCACATCTCGGTTCTTTTACAATTTGTTCTGGGCAGTCTTGAGTATAGTGTTCCCCGGTGCATTTAACACAGCGCGGGTTTCGATTATAATTTTGTGCTGCATGACCCCACGCTTGGCAGCGTCTACACTGAGTGATTTGGCGTTCGTTTCTCCTCCTCTCCCATTGTACTTTTGTATATAAAATATATTTTACTTTATTTTGTAATTCACGAAGTGTAACGTCGTTGTCTACCACTACCAAATATAATGGAGAGTATTTGGTTTTCATGGGGTATATTCTTATTTCTCTGATACCGTGATTGTCTTATAATTCATCTGTTATATCATTAATTTTTGGTTCGCCGGATAATCCTCTCAGGACAAACGCGTGGGTTTTGTTCTCCGGTAGAGTGTAGGTATGGAATTCTAATGCTTCGTCTTGTTTCAGCTTTCTTGTGTAGTTTATGTACTCATTTTTATCTGCTATATATAATAAAGTAGATTTTGGAGCATATTTAGTGTAGAAAACTTTAGTTATGCTTTTTCTTAGTTCATTAGTGAGTTTTGAATGATCTTTTACAGTACCTTTCAGCACTATAAGGGGATTTTTAAATTGATTTTCTTTAGTTCTTTCTGTTTGTATTTGTTTTGGCTGTGTTTGTTGATTAATATTTGAATGGCGTTTCGAAGTAGAGGCAATTGCTTTGTCCTTTATACTTGTTGCTGCATCGTCCGTAATTTCTGGCAATTCTTGGAAGCGGTTTTTTGTTTGAGTTGTTTCTTTCTCGGTAGATTTATTCATTAATTGAGAAAGTTTATTCGTTTTACGTTTGGGAAGAATAACTGGTTTTAAGTTATAGGCGTCGGTTTCCATGTCTTCTTGGGTTTCAGATGTATTGTCTTGAATTTTTTGTATGATTTTTTTGCCAATGAATATTTTGTCATTTTCTATGGAAATTTTATCCTCATTTAAGAGTTTTAATATTAGTTTTTCAGTGGCTTCTAATTCGTCTAGGGCTTGTTTTTGCTGTGAAATGTCTTGTTTAGGTATAATAGGATTTTTAGGTAGATTATATTGATTTTCATTTTTTCCATCATTTTGATTTTTTTGTTGTTGGTGATAATGCACGAGCTTCGTCTTGCATAATTGGGGATGATTGTCTTTCCGGGGTAGGGTCAATAATGTTTTCTAGAGTTTTATCTGGGGGAGTTTTGGTCCCCATATCGATTTCGTATTCACTAATAAAACCACGATCGGCCAGCGCCTGGTCTATATTTATCTGCGTATTAATGTCTGCTAATAATTTTTCAGGAGATTTAATTGATGAAATTTGTTGTGTATTTTCATCTGATTGTTTGCGTTTCCTTATATATGCTTGGGATTCTTTGCGAGTTTGAAATTCCTTAACGTTCGTGAGGATCTTTTTTGCTTTATCCTTATCAGCAGTACCTTTAGCAAACGAGTAAAAAGAAGGAGCTGGGTTCTTAACCGCTTTTTTGATTGCGAATGACTTTAATAAGGTAATTTTGTCCTTTTTTAACCTTTTTGGAACAAAATCTTCCCTCTCACTGTCTCTGTCCGAGAGAATATCTTTTCTGGCCGCACTGAGCGTCTTATCACTTATGTCTATACTATCGCTACTTGTGTCTATTTCACTGTCTTTGTGTTTACGCACTTTTAAAGAGTCTTTCTCACTCTCACTTATAGAGCCCGTATGTTTTGTGTCTCTGTCACGAATATGCACTTTGTCTATACAACTGCTTGATGCACTTGATTTAAGTTTATTCTTTTTGTCCACTGACTTCTTTTTAAGTTTAGTATCACCTGGTGGTATTACATTGATTTTTGGCACTTTTAGAAAGTCCGATTTTCGAGGTTGTTTCTCCGCGCGTTTCTCCACTCTGCTTGCTTGGATTGCGAGATGAAACTCTTGCCGCTACACCACCATTTCTTATTACTAAAATTGTTAATGAGTGTAATATATACCATTAGAAAATTTATTGTGATTATTAGGAAACACACATTAGTAAAATGTATTAAAAAAAATAGTGATAGGAAATAACATTTCGCAAGGTTTTTATTTATTACAAACCATAAAAAAATGTAAAAAATATTTTTTTTTATTTTAAATTACTAATAACTTTTTTATTTACCAATCTATTTTGTTGAAAAACAATAGGGTTCTTCCTCTAGCTAACACTAAGTTACTCTCCAAATTTCAATACAATCGATTTTTCTTTCTTGAGTTATCGTGCTTACAAGAAACGTGACGGACGGACAGACGGACATTTTGAAAGTTCACTAACATAACGATATAAAAATTTTTTCTCTACGAGCGATATTTACTGATTTAGAAATGTGCCGATCAAATACAATATACTCTTCGTTTTTGCGAAGAGTATAATTATGTGTAAGCTTTATTACTTTGTGAGTTACGTGATCTATTACACAACACGCTTTGCTTTCCATCCCGTTGATTATACCTGCAATATCTTCAGTAAATATAGGAAGGTGACTTGAGTTTAAAGAACCTACGGACAAAGACCATGGAAGAAAAATAATTTCACCCAAATATTCAGTAATTATGGTACGGTGGTGTGGGTAGATGAGGTAAAAATAATTTGAGTCTTTTGTTTTTGTACACACACTAAATCACAATTTTATTTTTCTCACCCCCTTTAATAATGGGATGGGGGTGGTATTGCGGGTAGCTAATGCCAAAAATTTATTGAGACCTTAGTTTCTCCTATATATGTTATATAAAATTATACGCTATATCATCAAGATATAAAGCGACATTACAGATAGTATCATATTACAGTATTAGATAACAGCTTCCTTTGAGAATTGCTTATCTAGATATTAAGTTTCATTTTAACTTCTCACAATATTATGCTGATTAGCTAGCTTGCATTTCCTTTGTTCAACTTTCGGCTGACACATCATTTGTAAACTTATAAATACGACTAGACACGCTTTGTAAAGTCTGTTATCATACCCAATTCATACGTATAATTCGTATATTTTATTAAGGAATCAAACTTGTTTCCTATTAAACAAAATAAATATTTTTAAAAAACCAATAACACAACAAGTGATCTAACAAATGGCACAGTCGTACGGATCTAACTAACATCGCGTGTTTGGGAGCCTAACTGGTGGTAAACGTATCCAGCGGAACAAAGAGTCCATCTGCAAAAGGTGCCTAACCATTGGAAAAGAGCCATTAGAACAAGGAGAACTTCTTAGCCATGGTGGTGGATCCCAATCCTTAAATTAGAAAAAGAACCTATAAATCGATGAAGAAAACTTTCACGTAAGTAATTTAAGAATCAACTCGTACCTTTTATTATTTTATTAAAAGTGTATTATACTGCTAATACACTCGGCGCACAAAGCCAGTTCTATTGTCAAAGTGAAATCCATTCCTTTACAAACACAACGAAACAAGTTCGTTTAATTTTAAGTTTTTTTATTTTCGTATTATACTGCTAATACGATACAATTGTGTATTATACAGTTAATGCACAATTTCTCTACGCACACAACGTAACAATTCAATTTAATTTTCGTTTCATACTTCTGATACGCAATCAATTTCTTTGCAATTCAAATAATTTTGAATACCGAGCATCAAAATGCCAGATACAGCTGAACCAGTAGTACCGGGATCAGCCGAACAATAACAACAACAACAACAACCACAACAACAACAAATTGAGCCTTACAAGCTCTCTGAAATATTTTCGCTAATACCAGAATTCGATGGCAACGCCATAAATTTACAGACATCCCTAAACTCGTGTTCCTGTGCACAAAGTATGGCAATTCATGACCAAAAAATTCTATTAACCATGCACATTAAAAATAAATTAAAAGGCAGAGCCGCCGAAGTTGTAAATTCACGCAACCCGAGCACATGGCAAGAAATAAAGGCACAATTAGAAACTCATTTCGGAGATTCTCGAGATTTAACGTCCCTAATTCAGGACCTACAACGAATTCACAAATTAGCCGGTGAATCCTCCTTAACATTTGTTTCGCGTTTACCAACGCACAACGCAAAGATGCACGCCGCAGTGCAAAAACAAACTCTCACGGCAACGCAAAGAACTGCACAATCAGACCTTATAGAAACCATGACGCTTAATAATTTGTTAACGGGTTTAGAGCCGAACTTAGGAAGAATTATTCGTGCTAGCAACCCTCCTAGCATACGAAAAGCTGTTAGCAGAATTCGGAGAGAACTGCAACTCTCTTACTTCGAACAACAAAAATTTCCAAAAAATAGTCCGGTCAAAAATCCCACTTTACAACAAAAACGACCAACTTCAAATTTCCAACAAAAATTCTGTTCATGTAATAAGCGAATGCCGCACGAGGCAACAATCGCAAGCGATGCCAACAATGTCACAAAATTTTCAAAGAACGAATTACCAAGGAAATCCGAATTTCCAAATTTTCTCTCAAAATAATCAGTTTGGCCAGAGGACATTCCCTCAAAATAATCATCCAAATCAATCGCAGCAAAACGGGCCCTCAGCTATAAAGCCAAACCCGAATTTCAATCAACAAAAACCCTCTGCTATTCAACCAAACCCAAATTTCAACCGTTTTTATCAACAAAAAACGCATCATTTAAATTACGAACCCTACGAAAACCAATGTGATTTTAATCAATACAGTGACTATCTTCTGATTACCAAACTGCGGAGGATACTTACGAAAATTATAATTTCGAAACTAACCAAAATTTCCAAGAGAATTATATAGCTAATCCTCAATATGAACAGTGCGAGGATTATAATGCTAATCCTTAGACCCGGAGTACCCCACGGATACTCTAATACAACAAACAGACCTCGACCAAATATCAAATAAAATATAAACGATAAATCTGAACGACAGTTTCGACCTGTCCCTGAACTCCCCAGAACAGAAGTGCTTTTAAATACACTTTCACATACCTTGTTAACAGTAAATTCAAAAAATCTTTATTATATGAAAGACGCAACCGGCAAATTCAAGATTTTAATTGACACAGACGCAGGTATTTCAATTTTTAAATCTAAAACGGCTGAAAATTATAGACGTAGATCTCCCGAAAATGTAATTAAACAGGGTATTACTGATCAAAAAATTTATATGAATGAATCCGTTCTCATTCCATATTCACACAAAATGTATATCTATAATCTAGATTTAGATTTTGATGGACTACTAGGCGCAGACTTTCTAGAACATTACGAATGCCAAGTAGACTTTAAAAATAAACAATTAGTCACAAATTATAAAACCGTACCATTATAAAAACTTACGGAAGAAACTACAGCAAATTTACCTTTACAACCAACTATTAATTCTAATATTAAAAATCCAAATTTAAGCAACATCAAAAATTTAATTTCTATTGAACCCCGTATGGAAAAATATGCAAATTAAAATGTAATCTGCAAAATACCGAGGCTATACTGTTAGCCCAAAACGAAAGGGTACGCCTACCGAACGCTAAAAATAGATAGCAACGGAGAATTTTTAACCTCAATTATAAACGCAAATGCAATACCCAAAACGGTAAATTTCTCGAACTTCACCTCAGTACAAAAATTCAAATCAATTTTTAATTTAAATACTCAAAGTTCTGACCAACATCTACAGACGGACAGATCCTCCAAAATTAGGAACCAATTACGTTTGGATCATCTAAACAAAGAAGAGGCCGAAATAGTAACGCAGCTCTGTTTAGACTTCCAAAACATATTCTACCTTAAAGGAGACAATTGGACCACCACCAACGAATTCAAACATCGGATTGACACTAATAATTCTAAACCGATATTCGCAAAATCTTATCGTTATCCCCAAATTCATAAAGAGGAAGTTAAGTCCCAAGTTTCAAAAATGTTGAATCAAGGTATTATCCAACCTTCGATTTCACTCTGGTCCTCCCCTATTTGGGTAGTTCCCAAAAAACTAGACGCTTCTGAAAAACAGAAATGGCGCGTTGTAGTTGATTATCGAAAACTCAACGAGGTCTCAGTGGATGACAAATATCCTTTACCTAATATTTCCGAGTCAACTATTTTTACGAATGAAATTAAAACAGACTTTAACCTTTTAACACAAATATCCAACTCTATAAAAACGAAATTTGACGAAATCTTTTCAGATACAAAAAGATATAAACGAGGAATAATTAATGGTATCGGCACCATCTTTAAATCAATAACTGGAAATTTAGACGCCGAATATGGTCAGTACTACTCTGATTGCATCAATAAACTAAACAATGACGAACATCAACTGAAAAACCTAATTAAAAACCAAATTTCAGTCACAAAATCGGTTATCAAAAATTTTAACTCGACCATACAAAAATTGCAAATAGACGAGGAAACATTTAATAAAGATCTCGAAGAAATCGAACACACAATTCAAACCATGACTCAAGCTATTGAGGCTGCTCATATAAAACTAAAATTTTTATACATTTCTGAACAATTAATGGCAAGCTATTTGTATATCGAAGATAATTTGAACGAAATTCTGAATTCAATAACATTTGCCAAATTAGGAATCATTCATACGTCAATCATAACCCCTAATCATTTGGTAACAGCATTACAAGAAATTTCACAGAGCTTACGAAGGAACAATTTGCCACTTCCTATTAAATTCGGCAGTTGCTAAGTATTTGGATATTATTGAATTACAAGCATTTCAAATGGATTCTAACTTAGTATTTGTTTTAACAATACTACTTGTTGAACCCCAAAATTATAACACCTATCGTCTACCCTATCCCGATATTTGATAACAGAACTGGGCTTCATTATATTTTATCAATTTCTCAGAAGTTTATCGCGAGAGATGATGATTCTTTAATGTACATACCAATACCAAATTTGAAAGAATGCAAAGCACTATATTTTGGAACCAAGTTATGCTCAAACCTATATGCTTATCCCATCTATCAAAACGCCATATGTGAAGCCAGAATCCTCAAACCACTAGTTAGACTCCCAGAAAACTGCCAGACCTTCCCCAAGAATTTGAAGACAACACATGGCTAATAATTAATTCCGAACCATTTCACATTACCATCAACTGCCCAAAGAGAGAATCCACAACAGAGCTAATCAACAAAAATTCCATCATCAAACTACAACCAGGATGTTATGCCTATGCACTCGAATACAAGCCAGTGCTAAAGACTTTTCCGAAATTAAGGACAACTCACATCCTATCCAAATTCCTTTTGAATGCTGTAATCACATGCCCGACAAAATCGAAATTCCAAAATTAAAACCTCTCAAATTAAACCGTCTCGACGTAGAAGATCTAGATATTGCTAAAAGCAAGTAATATTCCAAAGATCTGGATGACCTCATAAACGAACCTTTTGTAACCAAACATGTATCTTGGTTCACATATTTCATAGTCACTCTCATCATTCTATTAGTTCTACTTTACATAACTTGCATAATGCAGAAGAAGAAGTGAAGCATTGCGAATCCAACGGAAAACCCTCCTTCACCTCCTTCAGAGCGAAGCAGAGTATTTACCAAATTTCCTAGATTTATCCCTCCAAGAAAGCGACCCGGTATTAAACCTCAAGAAGAAGAGGACATCGAGTTAACACAGACTTTCATATGTGGAGTTTTACCTTTGTCTATTAATTTAGACCATTGTATTTTATTCTTATTACATTTATGTAATGTATTACTGACTTATTATTATTATCGTTTACCAATTTTAACTTTTACATGTGTTATTATTTTGCTTTGAATTCATTCAACATTGTTCCAATTTATTTTGCATTATACAGGGTGTAATCATTTTTATGTCATTAAAAAAAACTGGTGGTGGGGAACGACTAAACGAACAAAAAAACCTTATATAACAAGGGGTCTAAAACCCATAGTTTTAGAAAAAAAAATGAACATAAATTTCGAAATTTTTCAATAAAATTGTTTGAGAACTGCTGGAATGTTGGGATAGGCTTTTATTTTGGCGTATGTCGGCCCCCCTAACCAACAAATACGTTAATACGGCTTTTTCAAAGTATCGCACTCCTTTGTAAATACCGCGCGTCGGCGAAGACACAAGTTAATAATCATACTTTTTTATGGTTTTTTTAAAAGTAGGTAAGGTAAAACTACACTCCCTCTTGTGCAATATTTTAGTTTCTGCGGGCACTTCGTTAAGCACACACGTCGAACCCGTTCGTTGTTTTCGTTCTTTTTTAATTTTAGGCCACGTATTTACAGTTAAGATTTGTTTTATTGACTTACCGTTCAAGTCGTTAAGTTTTTGATTATGTACAGATACTACTTGTTCGTTCTTTTTGTGTTTGTTTTGGATTTTGGACCAAGTTTTTATTTTTATTTTCTTTATTGACAACGTTAGTTAATAGTTTAGTGTGATATTTTAATGTGCATAGAAACCATAAAAAATGATCCTAATTTACCAAATGTGTTAAACGGAGTGCCTATGTTCTTACTTCGACGAAAAGTATATTGATGCAGACGGAAGCCATTTTGAACAATTTATGTAAATCAACTTTATTGGTAAGATCTAGATTTATTGAATAATTTTAGTTTTCGATACCTGATCGGCAATTCGTTAAATAAATCAGATTTTTTCCTGACTTAATAATTCTGTTATGGTATCTCAGACGTCTAACTCTTTATTTCCCAATGTCATGCAATAATTTCTCGTTTTTTAAGCTTTTAACCCAGAACACTAATTTAGATCACAAATGTTAATAAATCACGTTTAAATCTGATAAATTATAAACAGCAATGAAAATTCCAATATTTTGTTCTAAATTAAAAAAACACACATGTAAAGAAATGCTGTGTTTGAACCCCTTCTACGCCTATGAATTACTTGCAGTTCTGCAAAAAGAGATAACGAATTATTTACATTTTTATTTGACTCCGCAAGTGATGTCGTCACGACCGCCATTTTGTTGAGATAGGTAATGGTCCGCGTTCCAAACAAAATAAAGTTGTATGTGTTTTTGCATAAGAGAGTTTTTGAAAGTGATTAATATATTTATATTTTCATTGGATATTTGCGGTAAGTGGCTTCACATATCCCCATAGACATAGTGCATCTATTAAAAACTTAATTTTCAAGAATTACATGACCTTGTTGCAAATAATTCAATGTAAACAAGGATAGTTAGGTTATGTGTATCAGTTCCACAATTTTTATTTCTAATAAGTAATAAAGAACTTAGAAAAAGGTCTAAAATATTCCCCTAATTTACATAACAAGCAAGAGGTAGAGTTATTAGCGGTAAATACCCAATTAGCAGTGAACTCTAAGTAATATTCAATTCGAAGACAATATTAGTATAGGTAGTTAATTTATTCTATAACATAGATCCTTGTAACAATAACAGATCAGAATTAGAAATAATGAAGGCTGTAAAAAATAATAAAAACGTAACAAACGAACAGCAGATCTCCATGGGTTCTAACATTTTAGATAAGGTTGTTAAAATTCAAGGAACTGTGCAGCATATATTTTATGGTAAATTAGGCATTCTATTTCTAATTTTAATTTATTTTATTGCTTTTAGTAATCCCCAGGTAGAATTGTAAGGTTTAGGCTAATCCCATCACAATCCCATTTCATAAATTATAAGTCTCATATATATACACCTACTAGCAACTTAATTTTAAACTTAGTATTACTCGTATTACTAGTATTACTTACTTAGTTTTTACTCTTGACGAGGGTCTAAAGAAGCTGAAACACGTGTCGAGTTTAAGTTTTAATAAAACTTTCTAAAACATTAAAAAGCGTAACTTTCTGTATATACTATATATATTTATTTAATTTTTTTTACTGTAATAAAATAAAAATTTGATTGTTTACAGTACCATAATGGCTCAGACGAAGCATGTCCTGAAACTCAGCGCCATCGTAAATTTCTTTTCCAAGGCTGATGAGAAAAGATTGATAGCAAGAGGTGAAAATGCAGTGGAATCTAACCACATTAAATCGTTTCATTTTGTACCTGAGTTACTTTTAATAAGGGGAGAAGTTCATGCTAGTATGAGAGATCGCATTTACAATGTTGAGGTAAGTAATATATTTATTAGCGTGTTAATTTTTATAACTGCTTCATGCATGTTATTTATAGGTTAACCTCTTCAAGGATGGAGAAATAAAGGATGCATCCTGTACATGTCCCAGGGGTCAGTATCTGTGTCACCACGTTGCCGCTCTCTGTATATTTGGTCACCATAACATCTCAGTTACCGACGTAGAATGTCAATGGGCTGCCAAAAAAAGTAAGGAAGAAGAGGTCAAGACCATTGATGACATTTATGTAGGGAAAAGTCACGTATCTTGTGATACAAAATTATCAGAGGCAGAGATAACAAATTTCCGCACAACTCTGCAACAGTTTGGTACTGCTGTTGGTTTCACGTGGCTCCTAGGCCCCGAGCCAACAGTTGTACTCGATCTGATTCCAGACGTAGAAGAATTTATTTTTTCGGAAACATATTTGGCAGCAGAGGATAAGCAGAAGTGCTTTCTTGACAAAATGAAGCTATCTCAAGAAACGATTAAAAAAGTTTGTGCCATAACAGTGGGTCAGTCAAAAAATGAAAACTGGCTGATATGCCGCAAAAATAGGCTGACAGGAAGTAATTTTGGTGCTGTTTTGGCAGCCGTCAGTAGAAAGAAATACCCCCAATCATTGTATAAACGATTAACTGGTATGTAAAAATTTTTTTATGCACTTTGTACTTTACAAGTTTTTTTGTTCTATTAAGTAATACTATGAAATGGGACTAAACTTTACATACAACAAGTAGATGCATAAAGTAATTTGTGGGGTATTAAAAGTTGCAGTTAGATTTGGTATACGAACTGTTTCTGTGATTAATAGAAGATACAGTAGTTGCCCATATATTTACTTTAGAAAAAATTGTTATTTTCTTCTGCTGAACAGGAAATGTTAAGCAAAATTAATTTTTAAATTTCATATTCATAGAATGAATTCTGTAAAGATTTTAAGGATTGTTACTAATCACTCAGTATACTTATATAGTTGAATTAATTCAGGGTATTACAGTTGAAATCAGGAGGGAAGTATGAGATTTATTGCTGATTTCGCTGTCTGAAGAGTGGTGGTGCCGTGCTTAAGAAAATGATTTCGTAATTCCACAATTGCTCCTACATCCCTGAACCGATACAATTTTTTTTTTATAGGCTGTTAAAGACAACTTTGCAGAATGGTACTTAGGCTATTGAGAAAAAAATGTTTTCTTTTCTTTGGTTTCCAATGGCCTAGTACCATTCTATAAAGTTGTCTCTGAAAATCCATCAAAAAATTTTTTTAATCGGTTCAGGGACGTAGGAGAAATTGTCGAATTACTTTCACGGCACTGCTCACTTTAAATTTAGAGATAAATTAATGAGTGTAGAATTACAAACGGATCACTCGTATATTGTTTATGTTGATGGAGATGGAGAAGTGTAGTGAATAAAAAACACGAATATTACCACCAGATTCAAGGAAATTTGACCATTTGTAATCGGGAACTATGCCATTTATTTATTTGGACTCCCCGAGAAAATATCCTGGTTAAAGTTGACAAGGACGAGAATTGGATAGTAAACTTGGAACATTTACAAACCTTTTATCTGCAGGAGTATTTATCCTATATAATTTCCAATACGTTTGATGATGTATAAAACTAAATACTGAATTCATAAAATAAATTGTTTTTTTTTTATATTTGAGGAAAAATAGGCAAGGTATATTGTCAGCTATACTGTCCCAGGGGCGTTGATAATATCATAAAATAATTTTATTAGTTTCCAAAAACATGTTGCTTGGTAAAATTATGAGCTAATAATAATAATAATAGTTCTTTATTGATTATATACATACATATAAATACATCTGTCGTACATTTTAATTACACGTTTGTTTAAGCTTTGTAAACCCACAAGCATATTTTATTTTTAACATATTATATTGTATTGTATTTTACTTATTATTGTATTGTATTTTAAATAAGCTATTTCATTATTGGTGACTGAAAATAAAAAATAATTGTAAAAATAACTATTTCATTATTATATTATTATCTATAATCAAATGGTCATCGACTGAGATGTCTTTCAGCCAATTATAAGCTATTTTTCAATGCTTCATTTAATTTTAGATTTATTAGGATCTGTATTTGATTACATTTTTTTCTATAATCACTTATTTGCAAACCCCGGCTCAAGGGTAGCTAGCCAGAGACGACCTTCACACGCAGATTAAATATGTTTTGAATCAAGAATCTTATGATTCATATAAGCAAATAAATGCATTATTTTCATGAAACAAATATTCACAGAATAGAATAGAACTTTATTAACTACGTCACATACAGCATACATTTATAGCAGGTCAAAATAACAGTACAGTATATAAAAAATACACACAATACAATTTTACAAACAAAATAATAAATTACAGATTCAGGACCTTAAATATAAGTAGAAACAATGCAAGAAGAAAGAATAAATAAATAAGAACAAATACGTTAAAGTAGGCATATAATAGCTATTTATGTAACCAGTTACGAAAGACGTTATTTTGTGTAACGAGTTGAATTTGCGGGACGAGTGAAGCGAGATCCCGCAAAATAACACGAGTTACACAAGATTGTCTTTCGAAACTTATTACATACATGATTTTTTCTAATTTTAAAAGTCTAAAAACAATTTAAACATAAACGAAATAGGTATATGTAAAGATCTTAAAAAATAAGTAATCTTTTTCATAGTTACATTTGCTGCTATCACACATTATAATTTTAATGTCAAAATTGACAGACGTTATTTACCCAAAATACAATATTATATTATTTGAAATCCCAATTGGATAACATAAGGTGAAAAGGTTTTGTTAGCGTATTATGAAGGAAAGAAGAATTTAGAAGCTTCCACTTTATGGACTTAATATTCCATTTTGTGTTGAATAAACATTGTTTCTTTATCTTTTTGAGAGTTGTTTTTATCTTTCCTAATTGATGACATAACGAACTTTTCCTCACCAGTTACGTAAAATGTTACTTTTCATAATAACTGGTTACATAAAGTAGGACGTTTTGACACTTAAGTCAGTTTTGAAAAGTGTCACTTTATATGTCAAAATTAGAAAAAAATAGAATATAATATAGGTGCTAAATTACATTAATTAAAGAATATAGAAGTACTTCACAATAAATCTGTAAAATTGTTTGAATTTAAATATTCGTTCACGGAATAGAAACAGTTTCTTAAGCAAAACGATTTCAACGAACATTTAAAGCAGTGGAGATGCAAGCATCTCACTCTAAAAGGCAGCTTATATAAATCTAATTTAATGGAATTTTTCTCTGAGATCGCTAACCTAAATTGAGGCTTTTTTAATAGATACCTATTAAGCATTAAGATCGGAAAGGACAATTTACCGGTCAAAGACAATGTTTAGAGACTAAGCGAAGTAAAGTCCAACATTGTCTAAAATCGGTAAATACCTTAACGATCATTACATGATAATCTTTTTGTAGGATCAAGCAAATTAGTTTACTTACAAGAGTTGTTCAACTGAACGGTAAGTAGGTAAGTACATTACTTAACTATTCTGGTGAACCCGGTAGCTTGTAAATATTTCAACATCTTACTGAAATTTTTCTTAATCGTGCAAAAAATATAACCAGCATGATTGTTAAGGTTTTACTGATGTCAGACAAAATTGGAGATTTTGTTTCGCTTAGTCTACAAACATTGCTTTGACAGGTAACATATCCTTATCAATCTGAATGTTTAATATACTATTTTGTAGAATTGAGCCAAAATTAATAAAGAAAAATAGTATAAAATATCTCAAAGTTGGCATCTTGACAGCTATTGAATTCAGAACAATAACTATTTACCATTTAGCTGTACAGTAAACGTACCATTCTGGAACAGTAAATGAAACTGTCAATGAAACAAGTCTTGTAAATGAGCTCAGCTTGATCGTACAAAAATGTTTAATAAAATGCCGCGCCAAATGGATCACAGATTGGTTTTTGAATAGTTCTGATTACTACAAAATATTACCTGACACTTGAAAATACACAAACTAAAACAAAAATGTTAAATAGATTATATAATTTTTCATTTACAAAACTTGAAGGCTTTTTTTATACGTAAAACATGTCCAATATATTGAAAAACTTTAAAAGTTTTGAAAACAAAGACATTTTTCCCAAAACTTTTTAACTATATAATAACATATTTAACATTTTTGTTTTAGTTTATATGTTTTTAGGTATGAAATGATATTTTGTAGTAACGAGAACTATTTAAAAACCAACCTGTCTAATTTCTTGTATTATGTAAAATAGAAATAAAAAATATACATTACCCTAATAATCGTACAGATTTTCAACTTCCTTTATTAGAGGAAAATGCAAATTGGTAAGTGCTGCGCAGACTTGAAAAACCACAGATGCATGTGGCATTAATGTGGCTGGTATCGCAGACAAAATTTCATAACACTTTATGCGTCTTATGGCCCATTCTACATGAATCCGTGCTTTAGCGATTGTCCTCGTCCTCACAACTTGTGCAGCAGTAAACTGAGGTGTGGTTAAGAAAGGTGGTAAATTCAGAGAGACACCTTCTGGTAACACATCGGAGATTAAGAAACCTTTGTCTGCAAGGACTAAATCTCCTGCCGACAACTGTTTAGTGATTCCACAATGCTCAGTAATTTTTTTATCAGAAGTTGAACCGGGATACAACTTGCTTGCGAAGGTCACCACCCCATTTGGTGCCACTCCTACGAGACCTTTTAAAGTGTTTCTGTGTTTATATGAGCTGTATGTTGCTCGTTGGCTTATTTTTGGATGAATCGTACTTAGTTCGGTACAGTCAACAATAATTCTGCAGTTCGTAAAAGAACTGAAGGAAGTAGGCATACACATTTTATTTTTATTCCGTGACGGAATATCCTTCATGAGTTGTTCAAATAATATTTCGTGCAACGCAAATAACCATGTTTTAAAAACATTTGATACTGTTTCGCGGCTGACATTAAACCTTAAAGCCAAGTCATCATTTAATAAATTTAACTTTAATTTCATCACAGTAAGTAATAACTGGTCAATTTTTGGTATCTTCACGACTTGCCACCCTGCAAAATAATTTAACTTTCGATGTTCAAACAGGGAGAATAAAGCTAAAAATATTTCTTTACTTGGAAGGCCTGTATGAACAGTTATTAAATGAGCATTGTTTTCAATGTGGCGAAATGAGAAACTTTTGCTTAAATTTTCTATGTCATTTTTCAACTTATTAACTTCGTCCTTAAGGAAATAGTTTTCCGCATTCAACATGGCTATAAACTGTACTTGAGCAGCCTCGGAAGAAGTTTCTACTTTGGATGAAGTGTCTACCACGGCAGAAGTTTCTACCTCGAAAGGAGTTTCTGCCTCTGAAGGGGTTTCTGCCTCGACTTCTGACTCGGCACTTGTTTCAGATGGTGCTGTGGTACCCACTTCAATTGAAGTCATACTTTCTTCTTTATTTGTTATATTGCCTAATATTTGTCTCTGTAAACCCGATGGCCCGGCTTCACTGTCAGCTGCTTCGATAGTCTTCACCCTGTGATATCACTATTTTACTTTACATACAATAAATAAATTTACATGTTTACCTTTTAATTTTGCTTTTCTGTTCCGAACTCTCGAATTTTTTTGCCACATTGAAATCAAAAATTGTTGGTCCATTGCTTCGATCACCATTAATGAAATGACAACTACAAATACGGGAATGTTTACCAGGTTCTCTGTCTTTCCGCCTAAAACATTTTCCAATACATGTCAAGAAGTTTATGAAAAAATAACCATGTTTATGGTATCTACCTTATTAATTTAATCCACTTTCTTAATTCCTTTCTATCCTTCGGAAAAACAAAAAATTTACATGTATGACTTGTGCTGTAATGTTTGCAGGTTGGTGCAAAACACATGACCATGGTAACTGATGGTTTTCCAATTATTTTTTACCTAAAAAAATATAAAAACATCTCTTAGAAAATAGCAACACATAACCTCAATTTATTTTACATCCACTTTTTTCACATAAAGTAGTCAAATTGTCGGAAAATTATTTTAGTAATAGATACCTTATATCTCTAGGAACAAGCAAATGTATTTACCTTAAAAGCAAATGACAGCTTTCATAAAATAATCACTTTCAAAAATCACTCTATGGACATTTACGTATAGAACTAGCTTTGTTTGGAACGCGGCCCTTGATCTACCTCAACCAAAATGGCGATGCTACGTCACGCTTAATTGACTCCGCAAGCGTGACGTAGCATCGCCATTTTGGTTGAGGTAGATCAAGGGCCGCGTTCCAAACAAAGCTAGTTCTATACGTAAATGTTTATAGAGTGATTTTTGAAAGTGATTATTTTATGAAAGCTGTCATTTGCTTTTAAGGTAAATACATTTGCTTGTTCCTAGAGATATAAGGTATCTATTACTAAAATAATTTTCCGACAATTTGACTACTTTATGTGAAAAAAGTGGATGTAAAATAAATTGAGGTTATGTGTTGCTATTTTCTAAGAGATGTTTTTATATTTTTTTAGGTAAAACATAATTGGAAAACCATCAGTTACCATGGTCATGTGTTTTGCACCAACCTGCAAACATTACAGCACAAGTCATACATGTAAATTTTTTGTTTTTCCGAAGGATAGAAAGGAATTAAGAAAGTGGATTAAATTAATAAGGTAGATACCATAAACATGGTTATTTTTTCATAAACTTCTTGACATGTATTGGAAAATGTTTTAGGCGGAAAGACAGAGAACCTGGTAAACATTCCCGTATTTGTAGTTGTCATTTCATTAATGGTGATCGAAGCAATGGACCAACAATTTTTGATTTCAATGTGGCAAAAAAATTCGAGAGTTCGGAACAGAAAAGCAAAATTAAAAGGTAAACATGTAAATTTATTTATTGTATGTAAAGTAAAATAGTGATATCACAGGGTGAAGACTATCGAAGCAGCTGACAGTGAAGCCGGGCCATCGGGTTTACAGAGACAAATATTAGGCAATATAACAAATAAAGAAGAAAGTATGACTTCAATTGAAGTGGGTACCACAGCACCATCTGAAACAAGTGCCGAGTCAGAAGTCGAGGCAGAAACCCCTTCAGAGGCAGAAACTCCTTTCGAGGTAGAAACTTCTGCCGTGGTAGACACTTCATCCAAAGTAGAAACTTCTTCCGAGGCTGCTCAAGTACAGTTTATAGCCATGTTGAATGCGGAAAACTATTTCCTTAAGGACGAAGTTAATAAGTTGAAAAATGACATAGAAAATTTAAGCAAAAGTTTCTCATTTCGCCACATTGAAAACAATGCTCATTTAATAACTGTTCATACAGGCCTTCCAAGTAAAGAAATATTTTTAGCTTTATTCTCCCTGTTTGAACATCGAAAGTTAAATTATTTTGCAGGGTGGCAAGTCGTGAAGATACCAAAAATTGACCAGTTATTACTTACTCTGATAAAATTAAAGTTAAATTTATTAAATGATGACTTGGCTTTAAGGTTTAATGTCAGCCGCGAAACAGTATCAAATGTTTTTAAAACATGGTTATTTGCGTTGCACGAAATATTATTTGAACAACTCATGAAGGATATTCCGTCACGGAATAAAAATAAAATGTGTATGCCTACTTCCTTCAGTTCTTTTACGAACTGCAGAATTATTGTTGACTGTACCGAACTAAGTACGATTCATCCAAAAAATATGGAAAGCCAACGAGCAACATACAGCTCATATAAACACAGAAACACTTTAAAAGGTCTCGTAGGAGTGGCACCAAATGGGGTGGTGACCTTCGCAAGCAAGTTGTATCCCGGTTCAACTTCTGATAAAAAAATTACTGAGCATTGTGGAATCACTAAACAGTTGTCGGCAGGAGATTTAGTCCTTGCAGACAAAGGTTTCTTAATCTCCGATGTATTACCAGAAGGTGTCTCTCTGAATTTACCACCTTTCTTAACCACACCTCAGTTTACTGCTGCACAAGTTGTGAGGACGAGGACAATCGCTAAAGCACGGATTCATGTAGAATGGGCCATAAGACGCATAAAGTGTTATGAAATTTTGTCTGCGATACCAGCCACATTAATGCCACATGCATCTGTGGTTTTTCAAGTCTGCGCAGCACTTACCAATTTGCATTTTCCTCTAATAAAGGAAGTTGAAAATCTGTACGATTATTAGGGTAATGTATATTTTTTATTTCTATTTTACATAATACAAGAAATTAGACAGGTTGGTTTTTAAATAGTTCTCGTTACTACAAAATATCATTTCATACCTAAAAACATATAAACTAAAACAAAAATGTTAAATATGTTATTATATAGTTAAAAAGTTTTAGGAAAAATGTCTTTGTTTTCAAAACTTTTAAAGTTTTTCAATATATTGGACATGTTTTACGTATAAAAAAAGCCTTCAAGTTTTGTAAATGAAAAATTATATAATCTATTTAACATTTTTGTTTTAGTTTGTGTATTTTCAAGTGTCAGGTAATATTTTGTAGTAATCAGAACTATTCAAAAACCAATCTGTGATCCATTTGGCGCGGCATTTTATTAAACATTTTTGTACGATCAAGCTGAGCTCATTTACAAGACTTGTTTCATTGACAGTTTCATTTACTGTTCCAGAATGGTACGTTTACTGTACAGCTAAATGGTAAATAGTTATTGTTCTGAATTCAATAGCTGTCAAGATGCCAACTTTGAGATATTTTATACTATTTTTCTTTATTAATTTTGGCTCAATTCTACAAAATAGTATATTAAACATTCAGATTGATAAGGATATGTTACCTGTCAAAGCAATGTTTGTAGACTAAGCGAAACAAAATCTCCAATTTTGTCTGACATCAGTAAAACCTTAACAATCATGCTGGTTATATTTTTTGCACGATTAAGAAAAATTTCAGTAAGATGTTGAAATATTTACAAGCTACCGGGTTCACCAGAATAGTTAAGTAATGTACTTACCTACTTACCGTTCAGTTGAACAACTCTTGTAAGTAAACTAATTTGCTTGATCCTACAAAAAGATTATCATGTAATGATCGTTAAGGTATTTACCGATTTTAGACAATGTTGGACTTTACTTCGCTTAGTCTCTAAACATTGTCTTTGACCGGTAAATTGTCCTTTCCGATCTTAATGCTTAATAGGTATCTATTAAAAAAGCCTCAATTTAGGTTAGCGATCTCAGAGAAAAATTCCATTAAATTAGATTTATATAAGCTGCCTTTTAGAGTGAGATGCTTGCATCTCCACTGCTTTAAATGTTCGTTGAAATCGTTTTGCTTAAGAAACTGTTTCTATTCCGTGAACGAATATTTAAATTCAAACAATTTTACAGATTTATTGTGAAGTACTTCTATATTCTTTAATTAATGTAATTTAGCACCTATATTATATTCTATTTTTTTCTAATTTTGACATATAAAGTGACACTTTTCAAAACTGACTTAAGTGTCAAAACGTCCTACTTTATGTAACCAGTTATTATGAAAAGTAACATTTTACGTAACTGGTGAGGAAAAGTTCGTTATGTCATCAATTAGGAAAGATAAAAACAACTCTCAAAAAGATAAAGAAACAATGTTTATTCAACACAAAATGGAATATTAAGTCCATAAAGTGGAAGCTTCTAAATTCTTCTTTCCTTCATAATACGCTAACAAAACCTTTTCACCTTATGTTATCCAATTGGGATTTCAAATAATATAATATTGTATTTTGGGTAAATAACGTCTGTCAATTTTGACATTAAAATTATAATGTGTGATAGCAGCAAATGTAACTATGAAAAAGATTACTTATTTTTTAAGATCTTTACATTTCATTTATGTTTAAATTGTTTTTAGACTTTTAAAATTAGAAAAAATCATGTATGTAATTAAGTTTCGAAAGACAATCTTGTGTAACTCGTGTTATTTTGCGGGATCTCGCTTCACTCGTCCCGCAAATTCAACTCGTTACACAAAATAACGTCTTTCGTAACTGGTTACATAAATAGCTATTATATGCCTACTTTAACGTATTTGTTCTTATTTATTTATTCTTTCTTCTTGCATTGTTTCTACTTATATTTAAGGTCCTGAATCTGTAATTTATTATTTTGTTTGTAAAATTGTATTGTGTGTATTTTTTATATACTGTACTGTTATTTTGACCTGCTATAAATGTATGCTGTATGTGACGTAGTTAATAAAGTTCTATTCTATTCTGTGAATATTTGTTTCATGAAAATAATGCATTTATTTGCTTATATGAATCATAAGATTCTTGATTCAAAACATATTTAATCTGCGTGTGAAGGTCGTCTCTGGCTAGCTACCCTTGAGCCGGGGTTTGCAAATAAGTGATTATAGAAAAAAATGTAATCAAATACAGATCCTAATAAATCTAAAATTAAATGAAGCATTGAAAAATAGCTTATAATTGGCTGAAAGACATCTCAGTCGATGACCATTTGATTATAGATAATAATATAATAATGAAATAGTTATTTTTACAATTATTTTTTATTTTCAGTCACCAATAATGAAATAGCTTATTTAAAATACAATACAATAATAAGTAAAATACAATACAATATAATATGTTAAAAATAAAATATGCTTGTGGGTTTACAAAGCTTAAACAAACGTGTAATTAAAATGTACGACAGATGTATTTATATGTATGTATATAATCAATAAAGAACTATTATTATTATTATTAGCTCATAATTTTACCAAGCAACATGTTTTTGGAAACTAATAAAATTATTTTATGATATTATCGACGCCCCTGGGACAGTATAGCTGACAATATACCTTGCCTATTTTTCCTCAAATATAAAAAAAAAAACAATTTATTTTATGAATTCAGTATTTAGTTTTATACATCATCAAACGTATTGGAAATTATATAGGATAAATACTCCTGCAGATAAAAGGTTTGTAAATGTTCCAAGTTTACTATCCAATTCTCGTCCTTGTCAACTTTAACCAGGATATTTTCTCGGGGAGTCCAAATAAATAAATGGCATAGTTCCCGATTACAAATGGTCAAATTTCCTTGAATCTGGTGGTAATATTCGTGTTTTTTATTCACTACACTTCTCCATCTCCATCAACATAAACAATATACGAGTGATCCGTTTGTAATTCTACACTCATTAATTTATCTCTAAATTTGTAGGGGCACTTTATCTCTATGATAGCATTGTTTCCAACAAGACCATCTGGGCTACTCCCAAGGAAACCGCACTCACTCAGCCATAGCCCTGTTGGCACGACTTCAAGTTTGGTCTCTTCTGTAAATTCTCTGATGGCCTGGCCTTCGTTGATGTTACCCCATTGCACAGCCTTGATGTTTTCTAGACTGTAGAAACCTGTCGAATTAAAAAAAGTATATTGTAATGTAAAATTATATAGTCGTCAATTTAAAGTGAGCAGTGCCGTGAAAGTAATTCGACAATTTCTCCTACGTCCCTGAACCGATTAAAAAAATTTTTCGATGGATTTTCAGAGACAACTTTATAGAATGGTACTAGGCCATTGGAAACCAAAGAAAAGAAAACATTTTTTTCTCAATAGCCTAAGTACCATTCTGCAAAGTTGTCTTTAACAGCCTATAAAAAAAAAATTGTATCGGTTCAGGGATGTAGGAGCAATTGTGGAATTACGAAATCATTTTCTTAAGCACGGCACCACCACTCTTCAGACAGCGAAATCAGCAATAAATCTCATACTTCCCTCCTGATTTCAACTGTAATACCCTGAATTAATTCAACTATATAAGTATACTGAGTGATTAGTAACAATCCTTAAAATCTTTACAGAATTCATTCTATGAATATGAAATTTAAAAATTAATTTTGCTTAACATTTCCTGTTCAGCAGAAGAAAATAACAATTTTTTCTAAAGTAAATATATGGGCAACTACTGTATCTTCTATTAATCACAGAAACAGTTCGTATACCAAATCTAACTGCAACTTTTAATACCCCACAAATTACTTTATGCATCTACTTGTTGTATGTAAAGTTTAGTCCCATTTCATAGTATTACTTAATAGAACAAAAAAAATTGTAAAGTACAAAGTGCATAAAAAAATTTTTACATACCAGTTAATCGTTTATACAATGATTGGGGGTATTTCTTTCTACTGACGGCTGCCAAAACAGCACCAAAATTACTTCCTGTCAGCCTATTTTTGCGGCATATCAGCCAGTTTTCATTTTTTGACTGACCCACTGTTATGGCACAAACTTTTTTAATCGTTTCTTGAGATAGCTTCATTTTGTCAAGAAAGCACTTCTGCTTATCCTCTGCTGCCAAATATGTTTCCGAAAAAATAAATTCTTCTACGTCTGGAATCAGATCGAGTACAACTGTTGGCTCGGGGCCTAGGAGCCACGTGAAACCAACAGCAGTACCAAACTGTTGCAGAGTTGTGCGGAAATTTGTTATCTCTGCCTCTGATAATTTTGTATCACAAGATACGTGACTTTTCCCTACATAAATGTCATCAATGGTCTTGACCTCTTCTTCCTTACTTTTTTTGGCAGCCCATTGACATTCTATGTCGGTAACTGAGATGTTATGGTGACCAAATATACAGAGAGCGGCAACGTGGTGACACAGATACTGACCCCTGGGACATGTACAGGATGCATCCTTTATTTCTCCATCCTTGAAGAGGTTAACCTATAAATAACATGCATGAAGCAGTTATAAAAATTAACACGCTAATAAATATATTACTTACCTCAACATTGTAAATGCGATCTCTCATACTAGCATGAACTTCTCCCCTTATTAAAAGTAACTCAGGTACAAAATGAAACGATTTAATGTGGTTAGATTCCACTGCATTTTCACCTCTTGCTATCAATCTTTTCTCATCAGCCTTGGAAAAGAAATTTACGATGGCGCTGAGTTTCAGGACATGCTTCGTCTGAGCCATTATGGTACTGTAAACAATCAAATTTTTATTTTATTACAGTAAAAAAAATAAAATAAATATATATAGTATATACAGAAAGTTACGCTTTTTAATGTTTTAGAAAGTTTTATTAAAACTTAAACTCGACACGTGTTCCAGCTTCTTTAGACCCTCGTCAAGAGTAAAAACTAAGTAAGTAATACTAGTAATACGAGTAATACTAAGTTTAAAATTAAGTTGCTAGTAGGTGTATATATATGAGACTTATAATTTATGAAATGGGATTGTGATGGGATTAGCCTAAACCTTACAATTCTACCTGGGGATTACTAAAAGCAATAAAATAAATTAAAATTAGAAATAGAATGCCTAATTTACCATAAAATATATGCTGCACAGTTCCTTGAATTTTAACAACCTTATCTAAAATGTTAGAACCCATGGAGATCTGCTGTTCGTTTGTTACGTTTTTATTATTTTTTACAGCCTTCATTATTTCTAATTCTGATCTGTTATTGTTACAAGGATCTATGTTATAGAATAAATTAACTACCTATACTAATATTGTCTTCGAATTGAATATTACTTAGAGTTCACTGCTAATTGGGTATTTACCGCTAATAACTCTACCTCTTGCTTGTTATGTAAATTAGGGGAATATTTTAGACCTTTTTCTAAGTTCTTTATTACTTATTAGAAATAAAAATTGTGGAACTGATACACATAACCTAACTATCCTTGTTTACATTGAATTATTTGCAACAAGGTCATGTAATTCTTGAAAATTAAGTTTTTAATAGATGCACTATGTCTATGGGGATATGTGAAGCCACTTACCGCAAATATCCAATGAAAATATAAATATATTAATCACTTTCAAAAACTCTCTTATGCAAAAACACATACAACTTTATTTTGTTTGGAACGCGGACCATTACCTATCTCAACAAAATGGCGGTCGTGACGACACCACTTGCGGAGTCAATTGGTTCGGTTGAGGCGCGCTCAAAGGTACCGCCGTTTGCTTTAAACCGCCGGCCGGCGACGAGTCGGTCGGTAATCTTTGCACTTTTTTATGACAATTTAAAAGTCGTAGAATAATACCTAGTACACGTCCATTGACTCACAAAGGCAGTGGTTCTCAAATGTTTCCTACCCTAATATTTAAATTGTTGACCTAGGTCAGTTTTTTTCAAAGTGCCCCTAGATGAAAAAGTCATAAAGGTTTTTTGTTTGTCTAGTCGGTCCCCATTACCAGTTTTTTTTTAATGACATGAAATTGATTACACCCTGTATTCATTTAACGTTTCTAACAATTTTCAAAAGTTGCTGCATAACATCAACTTTTTTATTAAGACGGAAGTTGTTATATAAAATTATACGCTATATCATCAAGATATAAATCGACATTACAGATAGTATCATATTACAGTATTAGATAACAGCTTCCTTTGAGAATTGCTTAGCTAGATATTAAGTTTCATTTTAACTTCTCCAATATTATGCTCATTGGCTAGCTTGCATTTCCTTTGTTCAACTTTCAGCTGACACATCATTTTTAAACTCATAAATACGACTAGACACGCTTTGTAAAGTCAGTTATCATACTCAATTCATATTAAATGTATCACGTATAATTCGTATATTTTATTAAGGAATCAAACTTGATTCCTATTAAATAAAATAAATGTTTTTAAAAAATCAATAACACAACAAGTGATCTAACATATATACTATATACCTATTTTATGGACTTTTACTTGATTAATTTACTTATTTACCGCCATTTACGCTAATTTACCCCCAACCTGTCAACGGAATAAGATCAAAATAAAATCTAATTCTAGATCTTGTTAAAATACATATGTGTACCAAATTTCAAGTCAAAATCTTAGACGGTTCCAGAGTAATCGTGCGCACAAAAAAGTTACAGACCGACAGGCAGATTTTTTTTCCTCAAATTTAAAATCTCGACGTTTCATGACATTATAAGCCTATTTGAACAAAAACAAATGCAGAATTTCATTTATCCTTCTGTTTTTAACGCTTTTCTACAAATTGCAATTTTATAATAATGAATGTTTTTTATTTAAAATACACTTACTTTATTAATAAATCTCCATATTATAATATTTTAACTTTATTAATTAAACATTTACAGTTACTTACGTTTCACACAATTTAACGAATATTACATGATGTTGGTCTTAAATCGGGCATTTTTATCCATAACTTTGTATTTTAACCATTTTAATTATTAAAAGTAATAAATGCCAAATAAAAACCTATGCAATAATATTTAAACTTTGATATAAAATATTCGTTCGTTTTGCACAATTTTGGTCTTAAAATTGGCCATTTTGGAGTCGCCATTTGTTTTTAACACTATGTTCGTAATTAGCGAAATTCTTTCAATTATAACATTTTCAACATAATTTTTCACAAAAAAAAAGAGTTAGCGGGCAAGGAAAAATGGTAGAAAGCTTCATTAATGATTATAGAGCATTAAAATAGTTTTTAGGCAAATCCATTCAGGTCCAATCGAATTCCTAATAACTTGCTTTTTTCGCATGAGTGCACCCAACTAAATAATTTAAAATTTTAACATTTTAAAAAACTAAATCAAAAACCGCTGCCCAAGGAATCACTACCTACATATCCATATTTTATATCCAAGTGTCTCACAACTAAAAAAATGTTGATACTATATTTGCACTCCACTATGTGGAAATAATTGTTTATGGAACTTTAATAAATATAATATTTGAAAACCCATAAAACGATATGCCACATCGGTAGTGGGGGTGGATAAAGTAAGGCCTTTGGTTCTTGTACACACACTAAATCACAATTTTATATTTTCACCTCTTTTAATAATGAGGGATGCTAATGCAAAATAATTTTTTGGGACCTTAGCTTCTCTTATATGTATATACTAAATAAAGATTTTATGGACTCTTACTTCTCAACCCCAACCCTTCAACGGAACAAAATATAATCTATGTCCAGAACTCATCATGATGAGATCTGGGAATCGATTATATTTTGATCTTATTCACAAAACAAGTTACACACAGACAGACAAACCGACAGACCGAAATATTTTTTGCTCAAATTTAAAATCTCGATGTTTCATGGCATTCTAAGCATATTTGAACAATAAGAATTTTCAAATTTTTTTTGCGTAACTATATTTCTTTAATTGCCAGTTAAGGTATCTTATTATTTCGTATTTTGGTAGCTATATAGTGTTTATCCATTTTCACTATAAGGATCGTTGGTCTAATTTTAAATTTAAGTTCATGTATTCAGGCAAAACGTTCTCGAAACCCTGTCAAAAACCTATAAATAGCTTCTTACACAATACATTTCTCTCTTTCATATTTCCGCGTATTGCTAGAAAACTACCTGCTTTCTCTTTTGTTTGTGACAGTGTTTCTGAATCTAGCATTATTAGCAGTGTTAAAATTCACATTGTTTATTTGCTTCGTTTTTTATCTATTTTGATGTCACTATATTCTTCGAATTTTTAGATAGACTACAGTGAGGTCTCATTTGATTATATTTTTACCTGTTTGATAATAAAGAATACTTTAAAGGGTTCTGAAGAAAAAATTGGCCGAAGCTAGTTTTAGAATTTAATAGATCAATGGTATTCAACCTATGCTTATAATAGTACAGTAACTAGAGATTTTAATTTACAAAGATTGTCATATAGATTAAATTTTGTTTTTTTTTGTTTAATAGGAAATTCATCAAGGATTCACGTTTGGATATTATGCGCATACTTGCATTTGATAGAATGTTAATGACATTCCTTTTCAGGAGTTACACAAATGACAATAACCATTGAAACTGATAGGGGATCGAATTTAGAAAAAAAAAATCTACACAATTTTTCATATAAATTGCGACTTGAAAATTGCGATTTTAACTTGAGAAAACAGGTATCGCAACACTATTTTCGTCGAATAACTCGATAAATAATTTAGCGAACAAATGCTCTAGACCAAAAAGAAAGCTTAAAATGAGGTTGAATTTTGCTTTTACTTTCACATCCACGTAGTGGAGTGAAAACATTGTGTCGCAAAAAACGGTGTCCTTTTTGTTCAAATAAGTTTAAAATGTCATAAAACGTTGAGATTTTAAGTTTGAGCAGAAAACTAATTTCTGTCTGTCCTGTCTGTAACTTTTTTGTGAGCAGTATTACTCTGGTGGAACTGTTTATGATATTCCCTTAAAATTTTGCACACTTATGTATTATAGCGAGATCTGGAAGTAAATTATATTTTGATCTTTTTCCATTGAAGGATTGGGCGGGGGTAAATGGACGTAAATGGGGATAAATAAGTAAAGCAAACAGGAAGAGTCCGTGAAATTGGAAATTACTGTATTTAGGAGAAGTCAACGTCTCAATAATTTTTTGTCATCAGCCAATCCTTCCAGCCCTACTACCGACGCGACGTGGCATATATATCATTTTATGAATTTAGAGGTAGACGATTTCAAATATATTTTATTAAACTTATACGAACAATTATTTGCATATAGTGGAGTGCAAATATAGCATTAAACTATTTTTCGCTGTAAGAGACATCTGGGTATGGAAGTAGTGATTCCTTAGACAGCGGTTTTTATTTATAAAGACATATATTTTTGTCGGTCTCCCTGCATAGTGCGCTTGAGAGCATCAAGCACCTACCCTAATTGCTGATTATATCACTGTCTTTGTAACCTTTGAGTTAATAATGCTTAGTGAATTTAGAATTACAAAAGTTTTGGTCAGAAAACGTAGAAAAATAAAGTAAGAGGGTAGGTAAAATTCTATGTAAACAGTAATGACAGTGTGTGTAATGAATATGTATTATAAAAATATGACCTACTGAGGCCCGATTACATTGTAGTGGCTTCCTATTAAAAAAGATGCACAACAGTCGCCATATTTAATAAGTCTGTTAATTTATACAGTCGGAAAACGCCGGGCTTATGAACGACCTATCGATATATCGGTAGATCATATTTTTATAATACATATTCATTACACACACTGTCATTACTGTTTACAGTAGAGACGCTATTGGAGGGCCAGCTAATAAAGGAAATATATTCATTCTTTGAACGCCAAAATAATATAACAGTTACGTTTTTTGTTATTGATTGTTATGAATTTGAAGATATATTAAAAGAACCTAATAAAATATTAGATTTTTTTTATGTAAATAGACATTAATTACTAATAATTAATAATGTAATTACTCTATGGTAGGCCTATAAGTATTTAAATATGTTGAATTTGTCCTCATTTTTTGTTTTCCACTTTTAAAGTATTCCCTCATTCACATTAAATAAAAAGATGCAAAGGGTTAGAAATTAATTTACGTTTATTTACCTAACAGAGATATATAAAAAGAATTGTATTAATAGTACAGTAATATTAGCTATAGTAGTAAAAGGATCCCTTGATGCATTTTTTCTTTTGAAACTGTACTTATTTTTTGAGACAGCAAGTGACCCTTGTGTTTCCGAGTATACAGGTCAAATATGAGCAAAAATTGATTGCCATCAAATATAAACAAAGCATGAAGTTCTCTTTGAAGTATTTATAATTTTTTTATTTAATTTTATTTCACTGCCACTATATTTATAGCCTTAATATTGAAAAAAGTTATTACAATGGCTTTTACTATGTACCAACTGTCCCAAGTTAACATCAATTGATAGTATGCATTATATGAAATAGGTTTTCAGATTCAGTTTATCCCACTGTGCAAAGACGGATACTTCTAGTAAATTCTTTTAATTTGCTCATCAGAAGGTACTCTGATACTGTGAAGAGGTAAGCAAGCAGTTTGAACTTGAAAATAGACATAGAATATGCATTAATATGCTTCCGTGACCTCCGTGTAGGTTTCGTTGTTAGGAGTTGAATTGTATATAAATGAATAATTATATAAGCAATATTAGTAATAATAACAACGAGTAATAATTATATCAGTTTCAAAAGACCAAAGTTAAAAACGAGTTAAGCGAATAGTGGAAAAAATAAATAAATTGCGATTTTTTGATACAAGTATCTATTTTTCGTAAAATGTTTTGTAGAGAAAATATTTCCTTGTGGCTTTTAAATAATACATTTTACATCGGATTTTACGGGAGAACGTAAATTAAAACCGCACTAATATCTTGGTTTGAAATGCTTTAAAATTTAACTAAATTTAGACAACTTGAGTTTCCATCGTATTATCTCCGAAATGTAGGCTCAAATCAAAACTTTGTACTCTTTAGAAAAATCTTATTCATCTTTTCCGAACGCAATATTGTATGATTTATAATTTTATGACTAATAATAAATAAGATACAACTAAATGTAATGCAATGCAAATTTCCTATGATCCGTTTGAAGCCGTCTAGTAGGCGACCCCACTCCAAGAACAGATCTTGCATTTCACTATTTTCATAGCTCCGCTGCATGTTATAAAAAAATTATACATATGTATATTTTTGTTTCAAGTTAAAAGTCAAAAAAATAAATATTTGATACGCCGTTATCCCTACAGATCTTATTTTCATGCGCATGTTTGAGAGCCGAGCACTCTACTAACAGAATACACTTAATGAAAAAGTTTAAGTATATAAAACATTTTATACTATTAATCGTATTAGTTATTCTGTCAGTAACCGTTTATCTTTATTGGTTTATTTTGTACAAATTTTTTTTCTAAATTTTCTTCAAAATTTCCCATCTATGAACATTAGTTCACGCAGATGGAAACGGCAGCGCTATAACCTAATGTTTCAAATTGTTTTAACATAGAATTTTACCTACCCTCTTACTTTATTTTTCTACGATTTCTGACCAAAACTTTTGTAATTCTAAATTCACTAAGCATTATTAACTCAAAGGTTGCAAAGATAGTGATATAATCAGCAATTAGGGTAGGTGCTTGATGCTCTCAAGCGCACTATGCAGGGAGACCGACAAAAATATATGTCTTTATAAATAAAAACCGCTGTCTAAGGAATCACTACTTCCATACCCAGATGTCTCTTACAGCGAAAAATAGTTTAATGCTATATTTGCACTCCACTATATGCAAATAATTGTTCGTATAAGTTTAATAAAATATATTTGAAATCGCCTCCCTCAAAAATTCATAAAATGATATATATGCCACGTCGCGTCGGTAGTAGGGCTGGAAGGATTGGCTGATGACAAAAAATTATTGAGACGTTGACTTCTCCTAAACACAGTAATTTCCAATTTCACGGACTCTTCCTGTTTGCTTTACTTATTTATCCCCATTTACGTCCATTTACCCCCTCCCAATCCTTCAATGGAAAAAGATCAAAATATAATTTACTTCCAGATCTCGCTATAATACATAAGTGTGTAAAATTTTAAGGGAATATCATAAACAGTTCCACCAGAGTAATACTGCTCACAAAAAAGTTACAGACAGGACAGACAGAAATTAGTTTTCTGCTCAAACTTAAAATCTCAACGTTTTATGACATTTTAAACTTATTTGAACAAAAAGGACACCGTTTTGTGCGACACAATGTTTTCACTCCACTACGTGGATGTGAAAGTTAAAGCAAAATTCAACCTCATTTTAAGCTTTCTTTTTGGTCTAGAGCAAAACCTAATATTTTATTAGGTTCTTTTAATATATCTTCAAATTCATAACAATCAATAACAAAAAACGTAACTGTTATATTATTTTGGCGTTCAAAGAATGAATATATTTCCTTTATTAGCTGGTCCTCCAATAGCGTCTCTACTGTAAACAGTAATGACAGTGTGTGTAATGAATATGTATTATAAAAATATGACCTAGTGAGGCCCGATTACATTGTAGTGGCTTCCTATTAAAAAAGATGCACAACAGTCGCCATATTTAATAAGTTTGTTAATTTATACACTCGGAAAACGCCGGGCTTATGAACGACCTATCGATATATCGGACTACACAATATACCGTCTATACATATATATATATATATATGTATATATATATATATATATATATATATATATATATATATATATATATATATATATATGTATATATATATATATATTGATATGATATCTTTACTCATGAGAGACAATAAGTTTCATTACCAAAAGAAATAATCAACGCCGCCACTGTCTACAGATTCTCCATCAAAGAATTCAAAAGATTACAAAGTAAAAACTTAGAAACCAACGTGAATTATAAATAGTAAACATACTATCAATGCAAGGATTTAAAAAAGAAAGACAGAGATTAAATAGTAACAATAAATATTGTAAAATGTTTAAAATTTAAAATAAGTAGGTTTAAGAATTTGTAAAATCTTACTTTATGTTAAGAAGCTAGACTTCTTAAATACAAAACCAAAGGTGGAAAAATCATATCAGGAATCCATCGTTATAGTGTGTCTGATAAATGAACAATCGTAGGTTGATCCGGAATGGCTCAAACTGGAAAAACTTCCACAAACTAGGAAATGTAGATTTCCACATCTGAAAATAAAAATCTTTAAATTAAATCAAGAAAATAATTCCAAAACAAAGTTGGTCATAAAAAGGATAAAAGAAAGTGAAAATTCACAAACAAACTTAATAAACATTCAAATGTGTGCAAAAGGACTCTTAAGAACACAAACAAAACTTAGCTGTAAGACTTCTCAAAAATTAGTGCTCGGGTTTAAATCATAAACATTAAAAATCAAAGACTATTACCTTAGATTAAACCTGACACATACATCCCTGAATTTCATATGTTAATTCTAGTTTAAAAATTCAATTTTGACCATCAGTAATCATAATTTGTGTGCTGCCACTGGGTAATACCAATATTTGATTATTAAAAACTTTGTTTTCTATGAAGTTATGTAGGCAGTTGAAAGAAAACACTGCAAAGAACATTTCAAAAGTGATTTTAGTTCGATAAGTGAGCGAGGCCCCATCGGTCGATTGAACATTGCCTATGTCACCTGAAAAAATTAAAATAGAAATTAATATTTATTCATACTGAAAAGTAAATTTGTTAATTAGAATTAAGAGAGTTAGTTAGTAGGAAGATTAAGAAAGGTAAATTATGCATCAAATCTAGTATAAATTGTTTAAAATAGAAATTATGTGAAAAATCATGCAACGTTTGGAACTACTTTAATATACAGCCTAGGGAAATAAAAGGGACACTGAAAGAATCAGAATTAAATAAAGAATATGTTTCAAACAGAAAAACAGACAGAGAAGGTCTAAAAGAAAAATTTAAATTCATATCCAAATTTTAATGAAATTTTGACAAATTGAAATTAATGAAATTTTTAGTTATCTAATTTCAGAAAAAGGCAAAAATTAACAAATTTTCATGAAACAAGGAACGTTTCCATGAAAGTTTTGTTAGGAGAGTTTTTTGAGAGAGAAAAAAGTACATAGTTTTGAGAAGTAAAGTCCATTAAATATTATAAAATAAAAGAAAATATTCAGTTAACGAAAAGTATTGTATCCAGGACATAACCTACAATCTGACAGTGTATCAAAAATTTCTGACTTACCGGAATTTTGCAAGTAAGCAATTTTGGTATTAATCCGTTATTTTAGTGTCTAACATATCCAAGGTGAACAAACAAATAAACTTCAGAAGAAAATTACAAGAAATCATCACAACAAAAGCACAGAACGAGGAGCTGAATAAAGCTAACAAGTTAGCAGAGCAGGGAACCAGTATTGCGGAAGTGCTAGTGCGAAATTCAGTGAATCGCATCGGAACGTACGTAAATAACAGGTACCTGTTATTTACCAAAGATTTCTTTTTCAATATTAGCATAGTAAATTGTATTGTAGCAATTAAGAAAAATAGAATTCTATTTAAAAACACAAAACCAAAGGCCGAGGTTCAAATTTATTAAACTTAAACTTGTGATGTAACGAGATTTAAACAAAAAATGTACCTTTTTTCTAAAATAAAACTAGAGAGAGCTACTAGAACCTGCCTTGAAAGGAGTCGACATATTTGTCAAATCATGCTGATAAATGCTAGTTTCCTGGAGAGTAAGGGAACAGTGGCGTCCAAAAATAAAATTTCTGTTCTCTAATTTTAAAATCGAATTAGATTTCCAGTCAAAATTTGTAATAGTCCTGAGAAACATATCATTTAAATGTCTAACCCAACGTGTGGCAAATAAAAGAGCAAAATAATCATAGAAATTTATTTAAAGGTCATAAACAAAAGGTTTTGAGTTAAAAAAAAATCAAAATAAAAAGGCTTTGGTAAAAATAATTGAGAATTCTGAAAAGAGTACTGGTGTGGTATTTTCACTGTTATAAAATTATATGAAACTAAGGTCAGGTAAGATTAAAGGTAACAATGAACAAGAGGCATCTACGTCTCAAACAGCGGGCGAAACAGAAACGCAAGAAGAAACAACAGAGGAGCAGACCATACTACAACAGGAACTAACACCAATAGGCGATACAACACAAACAACCGAACAGACAGAAGCGAACATGCTCCAACAACTCATGCAAATGATGACAGGTATAGGTGAGAAAATAGACAGTACAAAAGAAGAAATGAACAAGAAATTTAAAGAGAACAAACAAGAAATAAACCAGAAAATGGACAAGAAATTTGAAGAATGCAACGGAAAATTTGATCAATACATGACGGAAATGAAGGGGTAGAAAATAGATTAGAAAATATTAAAGAAGACTTAGCTATGGAAATTCCCAATAAGGTAAAAGTCAGAAAAGGAAATTCAAACTAATGTGGAAAAATTTATAATTGAAGGATTTTCAGAGATAGATTGTCGACTGGAAAGACAAAATGAAGCAATCACAGCAACTTTAAAAGAACAGGACGGACGGTTAAAATTAATGGGCACGACGTTATCAGAAGGAAAACAAGGAGCGGACGCTACCCTCGGATATACAATCAACCACGCAGGCCAGAAAACCCAATTTTATTTCTACGGTGACTCGAGAATACACCCGGCTTAAACTATATCTAGAAACGGTACACCCTGGGACAAACATAAAACAAATCATACAGAAAATGTTACGTGGGAAACCGAAATTTGGTACGCCAATGTTGAAAGCAGGTTCAATAATTTCGAAGAATTTGAATCGCTCGTAATGAAACAATACTGGAGGGAGTATAATCAACAAAAGATCAGATAAAATCTCTTTAATGGAAAATATAGTGAAAACATCGGAGTATCCAGGGAAAATTATATACTGCGAAAGGTATATCATATCAAACATCTACAACCATGTTTCACGGAAAGTGAAATGGTTAGGTATTTAGCACGTCTTTTCCCAGATGATGTACACAGTGTCATCATTACACAACGAATTACAACTTTGGACAGTCTGATAGAGTACATAAGAAGCATAGACGACCATCGCACTGGACGGAGAAGAAACACGCAACAAAACTACAATAATAAAAACAGAAGATATGATGATAGAAGCAAAAATTATGACACAGGTCAAAATCAAAACTACGAACAACAACTATACCAACCAAGGCAATGGAAATCAACCTAGAAACTTTTATAACAGTCAAAACAACAACTACAACGGAAATCAACAAAGGTATTACAACAACAATCAGCAAAGGACAAATGACAATGGGTACTACAACAACAATCAGCAAAGAATAAACCAAAACCAACAAAACAGGCCCCAAGCAAACGATGAACAGAAAAGGGACACAAGATCCTATGCACAGGTAGCAAACACCAACGTACAGCAAATAAATGGACAACAAAATCAAATCGAAATGCATAAAATTGAGACTGAAGCTCAAGTCAACACTCAACAGCAGGATTTTTAAGAAAAACTGTTTTAACTACCAACTATTCTCACGCGCGCGAATTTATCACAACGGACGACGAAAACGGAAATGTATATGAAACAAAACAAAGTCACCTACCAATGGTTAATTTAAATAAACAAGGTTTAATGTTAGATGCACTTTTTGATTGCGGTTCAGAAATATCAATTATTAACGAGAGTTTATTTAACAAAAATAAGGATAAATTTGCCCGATAATGTATAAAAATTGCAAAAATACGATTAATCAACGCCAATGGCAGGAAGTTTTCAGAAAGCACCAAGATATTGCAAACATCTTTTAAAGTAGAAAACTATATTTTTAAATGTGAATTATTTATAGTACCTGAATTAAATTTCGACGTTATTCTAGGTGAATATATTTTATATAAGTTGAGGGCTAATATTGATTTGGGAACAAGATTCCTTAAGTTAGAAGGTAAAATGTTACCTATATATAGTAAAAATTAGATTATATTGAATAAAAATGCGGTAATTAAAGAATTAAATGACGAGAAAGTCAATGCGGGACATGAGGTTGGTACAGTGACCACTCATGTCGAAAAAATGCGGGATACGAGGGAAGCACAATGACCACCAAAAATAAAAATGCGGTAAAAAATGAATTAAACGGCAAACAAACCGATGCGGAATATATGATGTGGAGCGTACCCACATATGTTATGAATAGTAATTATATTATGCCCAAAAATATTGATATAAAATGTCCACTTAAATATGAAAGAATTATTCATGAACTTTTGCAAAAAAATATCTCACTAATAAACTATGAACCAAGAGTTGCAACAGATTATATTCACAAAATACAAGTAGATAAAGCAAAATCATTTAAAGGCAAAAATTATCCTATTCCTTTTACGTACAGAGAACAAGTGCAAAATGAATTACAAAACATGTTACAATCTGATATTGAATCGGCAAAAACAAATTACATTAATCCATTGGTAATAGTAAAAAAGAAAAATGATTCAATAAGGTTATTTTTAGATGAACGCGTCCTAAATACGTTAACAAAATCGCAATTCGATTCACCACAGAACATAGAGTCAATATTATCCAGATTAGGGAAAAACAGTTTTTTCTAAACTTGATTTAAAAAATTCTTTTTGGTTAATTCCACTTCATCCGGATTCTCGCAGGTATACTGGGTTTAGTGTCGACGGACACGTTTTTCAATTTAAGGTGGTACCTTTTGGTTTACAAAGCGCAAATTCAGCACTCGTTCTGGTAATGCAGAGTATTCTCGATCGCTTTGAAGAATTTTGTTTTCACTATATAGATGACATCCTAATTTTCTCTGAAACAATAGAAAAACATGGTGAACATTTAGATACAATTTTAAACGTTTTAAATAAAGCAAGTTTAAAGCTCAACATTGAAAAATGCGAATTTTATCAAACCTCTGTTAAGTACCTAGATTACAAGATAACTCAAACAGGCTTAAGTATTGGGGAAGATCGGGTAAAGATAGACTACCCTCGTCCTACAGATTTAAAAACACTACGTGGTTTCCTAGGAGTATTGAACTATTATAAAAAGTTTGTACCGAGACTATCAGAACTAGAAGTTCCTCTAATAGAATTGTTAAGAAAAGAAACAAAGTGGGAATGGAATGAGCGCAGAGAAACTGCTTTCAACAAATTAAAAACAAACTTTCATGACAATATTTTGCTAAACAGTCCTGATTTTAATTTACCTTTTATATTAAGAACCGATGCGTCAGAATCAATAGTCGCAGCTGAGTTGGTACAATACCAAGGGTGGGGTAGAAACGCCCATATGCTTTGTCTCTAGGATTCTAAAGCCCTATGAAACCCACTACTCAGTCGGAGAGTTAGAAATGTTAAGTATAGTTCATGAAATTTCTAAGCTTTCTTTCTATTTAAAAGCTGCTCATTTCACATTACGGTGCTCTATGTCTTCTTATAAAAAATCGATATGCAAACAAACGTATTTATCGTTGGTCACTTATCATTCAAGAATATTCCTTCACTATCAAACATCGTCCGGGTGTAAACAATATCACCGTAGACGCTTTAACACGTAATCGACAGGTTAAAACAGAACAGTCAATCACGTACATAGTATCATTGAACACATTATCACATGAAAATGGTCTCTACACAACAAGGCAAATTCTGGACAGCCAACAATATTTACAAACACTAAGAGACAAAATACAAGACACACCATGGAGAGGGTACAGCATAAAAGAGAATTTCATAATCAAAACTATTTTAGATGAAGAAAAGTATGTACTAGACGAAACTTTAGCTGCAAGGATAATTTTAGACTTACATTTTCGATATGGGCATATAGGAATTCGAAAACGTGGTTAATTTATAGAGAAACCTTTTACACGGAAAAGGATTTGAATTTAACCAAAGAAATGTTGTCAAAATGTCATGAATGTTGTTTAGGGAAGAATAAAAATCACATTAACAAAAACGAAATAAAAAGCACGCTTACAACTAAACCACTAGAGCTCGTGTCGATAGATTTATTAGTAATTTGATTTTGGCACAAGGAGGATTCAAACATATTTTAGTTATGGTGGACAATTTTTCAAAGTACATTAAAATTTACCCCACAAAAAGATGCAACACCGTTACAACTATTAATAAAATCAAACATTTTTGTAAAACGGTTGGAAAGCCAACACGAATATTAGCGGAAAATGCGACCTACTTTAATAATGACAAGTTATCAACATATTTAAGTGAGAAAAACATTATGTTAGGGATTATATCAACCCTAGATCGAATTCAAGCGAGAGGTATGTGCAAGAAGTGATAAGATTCTTGCGAATTATGCTGCAGAGAAACCATATAGAATGGTCATTGGCAACAAAGACGGTAGAAAATTACATGAACAATACACCAAGCACGGTAACTAAAGTATCGCCCGTTATGACTATGTTTGGAAGAGATCCAGACAGACCATGGGAAAACCAAAACATCAAAAATTTAAGTGAAATACATGAACTTGTAAACACAAGGTTAAGAAGAAGTGCAGAAAAATTCTTGGCTCGAGAAAACAAGAAAATTAAAAGAAAAGTTACATTTAAAAAGGGCGACAAGGTAGTAATAAAACGAATGAGAATTTCAAACAGGGAACAAAGTGCGAAAGTACAGTATCCTTACGACGATCCATATGTAGTAAAAAGGGTATTAAACGATAACACGTACAAATTAATGTATCCAGAAGATGAGGAAATTCGTGGAAAATTCCACATCGAAATGATTTATCCTTATGTAAGTGAATAAATTGAAAACCAAAACAAAGATTAATAGTGTAAGATATCCCATCAAATTTGTCAAACTAATAAAATTTTCAGAACTTTCAAAATTGTCAAATTTTCAAATTTCATTAATTGGAGAGAGTAAAATGATATGATATCTTGACTCATTAGAGACAATAAGTTTCATTATCAAAAGAAATAATCAACGCCACTGTTTACAGATTTTGCATCAAAGAATTCAAAAGATTACAAAGTAAAAACTTCAAAACCAACATGAATTATAAATAGTAAACATACTATCAATGCAAGAATTTAAAAAAGAAAGACAGAGATTAAATAGTAACAATAAATATTGTAAAATGTTTAAAATTCAAAATAAGTAGGTTTAAGAATTTGTAAAATCTTACTTTATCTTAAGAAGCTAGACTTCTTAAATACAAAACCAAAGGTAGAAAATCATATCAGGAATCCATCGTTACAATGTTTCTGATAAATGAATAATCATAGGTTGATCCGGAATGCCTCAAACTGGAAAAACTTCCACAAAATAGGAAATGTAGATTTCCACATCTAAAAATCAAAATCTTTAAATTAAATCAAAAAAATAATTCCATAATAAAGTTGGTCACAAAAAGGATAAAAGAAAGTGAAAATTCACAAACAAACTTAATAAACATTCAAATGTGTGCAAAAGGACTTTTAAGAAACAAAAAGAGCACAAACAAAACTTAGCTCAAAAATTAGTGCTCGGGTTTAAATCATAAACATTAAAAATCAAAGACTATTACCTGAGATTAAACCTGACACATACATCCCTGAATTTCATGTTAATTCTAGTTTAAAATTTCAATTTTGACCATCAGTAACCATAATTTGTGTGCTGCCACTGGTTATACCAATATTTGATTATTAAAAACTTTGTTTTCTATGAAGTTATGTAGGCAGTTGAAAGAAAACACTGCAAAGAACATTTCAAAAGTGATTTTAGTTCGATAAGTAAGGGAGCTAGGCCCCATCGGTCGATTGAACATTGCCTATGTCACCTGAAAAAATTAAAATAGAAATTAATATTTATTCATACTGAAAAGTAAATTTGTTAATTAGAATTAAGAGAGTTAGTTAGTAGGAAGATTAAGAAAGGTAAATCATATATCAAATCTAGTATAAATTGTTTAAAATAGAAATTATGTGAAAAATCATGCAACGTTTGGAACTACTTTAATATACAGCCTAGAGAAATAAAAGGGACACTGAAAGAATCAGAATTAAATAAAGAATATGTTTCAAACAGAAAAACAGACAGAGAAGGTCTAAAAGAAAAATTTAAATTCATATCCAAATTAAATTTATGAAATTTTGACAGGTCTAGTTATCTAATTTCAGAAAAAGGCAAAAAATAACAAATTTTCACGAAACAAGGAACGTTTCCATGAAAGTTTTGTTAGGAGAGTTTTTTGAGAGAGAAAAAAAGTACATAGTTTTGAGAAGTAAAGTCCATTAAATATTATAAAATAAAAGAAAATATTCAGTTAACGAAAAGAAAAGTATATCAATCGATTATTAGATGAATTAGGCGAAAGCAGAGCCAAAAGTTGTACGGTTTCTATAAGAAAAGTATTGTATCCAGGACATAACCTACAATCTGACAGTATGTCAAAAATTTCTGGCTTACCGGAATTTTGCAAGTAAGCAATTTTTGTATCAATCCGTTATTTTAGTGTCGAACATATCCAAGGTGAAGAAACAAATAAACTTCAGAAGAAAATTACAAGAAATCATCACAACAAAAGCACAAAACGAGGAGCTGAATAAAGCTAACAAATTAGCAGAGCAGGAAACCAGTATTGCGGAAGTGTTAGTGTGAAATTCTGTGAATCGTATCGGAACGTACGCAAATAACTGTTTTATCGCAAATTTTCAATAAATGCAAAGATTTCTTTTTTAATATTAGCATAGTAAATTGTATTGTAGCATTAAGGAAAATAGAATTCTATTTAAAAACACAAAACGAAAGGCCGAGGTTCAAATTTATTAAACTTAATTGTGATGTAATGAAATTTTAAAAAATTGTTACTATTTAATTTATGTTTATTGTTTTGCTTTTAAGGTATTAGTTGGCATCCCACAATGTAAAATTTTAGGTTCAGTTGTTCAGTTGACATCCACGAGTCAGATGGCATCCGGTATTCGGATGCCATCTGACCTGCTAGAGATATTAACGCAGGGGCATCGTAGATGTCGTATTATGCCATTAAAACTTATTTTAAGTTGGAGGTCAAGTGACCCATTTTAACAGCCTAGTGAATATTTTAGTTCAGCGGTTTGTTACTAGCTGCCGTGTCTGTTGCTCGAAAAATATTTGTTTTGAATACCTGCTGACCACAGAAGCGGTTTAGATGGCATCTAGTCAGCTGGCAACACCGTGGAAGTAGATTATTATATACCACATGTTGATCCAGATGTTTTAGTTTGCTCGAATATATTACTACTAGGAAAAGTAAACTTAGTGGAGACAATTCGTGTAACTGTTAAAATGAGGACGGAATTTGTACCTCTTGATTGTAAACAACTTTTGTTAAGGATGGTTCAGCAAGGCTATAAGTTAAATAGTGTTCTGTAGTTTAATTAAACTACAGAAGTAAGTGAAAAGTTATTAGCAAAAATATTTTAGATACGTGATAAACTACAAAATTATGTTAATGTAAAAGAATCTGATTTAGTCTAATTCACAAGTTCAAACACGTGTTAATTCTTGATAAAGCTTGTACAAATATAAGTGAGGGCTCATTGGATTCGGAATGACGTCTAGAAAAATGTGCAAAAGTTATAAAAAAATTAAGATTAAAAAAATGACGAGTTTCGTTTTTTGCAAATAACTCGAAAACTATTAATAATTGAAAAATTAAAAAAAGAGGTTCTTAAAGAGGAAGAAATTTCCAATAAAAAAGTCTGGACTTCTGGAACTCTATCTCTACTATTAATAATTTTAATTTAATGTTGAAAATGGGGCTTCGCACGGCGAACGCTAAACCGTTACGATACTCTGAAACTGATCGTAAGAAGCAAAACAATTTTTTTTATATTGTCAAGTATTAATATAATTTTTTTTAAATTGCGTTATTATTTAGACACTTAAAGGAACAATATCCCGTTAGAAAAATTTTTTTTACCGATTTTTCATAAAATGAGGTCGTTGTTAATTAACAATTTTTTTTTGAGTTTACGTTTATGTTTCAAGTCGGAAAATTGTTAAACAAAAGCCACTAAAATTATTTCGCTTCGTGAGGACCTTATGTCAACTATATTTTATGAGATTATGACATTGCGATATTTTTAATTGTTACAGTCTATTAGTTATTAATTATTTAAGCTAACAAGGTTGAAAATTTTTTTTATTAATTTTAAAATTATTATTATTACTGTTTTTATATTCAAAAATACTATAAAATTATATAAACTTTAAATTTTTAGTGCTATTTGTTTAAACAAATTTTATAAAGAAATAGATAAATTACGTATTTTTAAAAAAAAAAAATTTTTTCTTAAAACATTTTTTTAATTGTTTATAATTATTTTTTCCGTTTTTCTTCATTTGAAAAAATTATTAAGAAAAAAAATATTCTTAAAATTTTTTATTTGCAATTCTCTACAAGGTGGAATTTTTGTTATTAATTCATTTGTTTATTTAATAAACAATTTCTAATTAACAATCGCCGAATGTGTTTATATTTTTTTAGATAGAAAAAAATAGCCAGAACAACCGTATACATAAATATGTCAAAAAACATTTTTAATATTTAAAATTTAAAATTCTATAAGAAATATTAACTTTTTTTTGTGTTTATGTATACGGTTGTTTTTTTAAATTTTTTTTCTATCTAAAAAAATATAAACACATTCGGAGGTTGTTAATAACAAATTATTTATTAAATAAACAAATAAATTAACAACAACAAAAATTTCACCTTGTAGAGAATTGCAAATAATAGGTTTTAAGACTAAAATTTTTACTTAATAACTTGTTTAAATAATGAAGAAAGGAAAAAAATGATTATAAACAATTAAAAAATGTTTTTAAGAAAATTTTTTTTTTAATTCATAATATTTTATAAATAAAATGGCAAAAAATTTTTTTCAAAAACAAGTAATTTATCTATTTGTTTATAAAATTTGTTTAAACAAATAACACTAAAAATTTAAAGTTTATGTAATCTTATGTTATTTTTGAATATAAACCAGTAATAATAATTTAAATTAATAAAAAAAATGTCAACCTTTTTTTTTTAAATTTTTTAGTTTTTTGTTATCTTAAATAATTAATAACTAATAAACTATAACAATTAAAAATTCGCAATGTCATAATCTCGTACAGTATAGTTGATATAAGGTCTAAAGGAAACGTAATAATTTTAGTGGCTTTTACTTAACAATTATCCGACTTGAAATATAAACGTAAGCTCTAAAAAAAATTGTTAATTAACAATAGGCTCATTTTATGAAAAATCTGGAATTTTTTTCTTTAAATGTCTGAATAATACCATAGTTTTTTAAAAATTTTAAATTAATATTTAATACATAAAAAAATATTTTTACTTATTACGGCCGGTTTCGTAACGGCTTAGCATTTGCCGCACGAAGCCTTATTTTCAACATTAAATTAAAATTATTAATAATAGAGATAGAATACCGGGAGTTCTGACTTTTCTATTGGAAATTTCTTCCTCTTCAAGAATCTTTTTTTTTTAATTTCTTAATAAAATATTAATAGTTTTCGAGTTATTTTCAAAAAACGAAGCTCGTTATTTCTTCAATCTTAATTTGTTTATAAGTTTTGCAATTGTTTATATGCGGGTTTGAAAGTTTTGCACATTTTTCTAGACGTCATTCCGAATCCAATTTGCCCTCACTCACATTTTTACAAGCTTTATCAAGAATTAACACGTCTTTGAACTTGTGAACTAGTGTATGTTGGAGATTATTTTAATTCGTTTTATTTAAATTTTTGGATTTCTTATTGGATTCTATTTAAGAAAAGTATAATAGGTGACCCAAGAACAACCTCTTGTAGAGAAATGCATGGTTGAAAGAGTTGTAGAGTTACTAAGACACCGTTAAAGATAAAGCTGTCGAATTGAAACTAACAAGATGGAAAAAATTATACGATAAAGTTTGATAGCTTAAATTATAATATATTTTTTACTTTACACTTGCCACTGTGCTTCAAAATTAATCACTTTGGAGCATCTACACCTCGTGATTTTAGATATCTGTAAAACTATAATTCATCTAAACTAACAAAGTTTTTTCCAAAGTATATATTTATATAAATAAAATTAAAATTTAATTGCAGTTTACTTTAAGTAAACATATTGTACATATTGCACGTAAAGTATATTTTAGTTTTAATTCGAGCTAGTTTTTTCGTTGATAGTGTTTAAGTAATTCAACAATTGTTACTTCTATTTCTCTCATGATATTAATTATTATAGGTCACTCAAACAACATGTTATAATTAGAATAATAAAGTTGATATAAAAGTCATACAATTTTGTTAATATCTCCGCGCAATTTGTATAGTTTGAATGTAAATGACCGTGATTTTTGATTCGTTGTATCTAGCAATTCGTTAAAAAATGGGTTTCTGGAAATATCTTGAAAATTACGAATTATGTCAAAAACTGTTATTTGTACGACTTGAAACATAAGAAATTAACTTTACCTTAAATTTCAGATTAGTCCCGTTCAATGATTGTTCGAGATATTATTTTTTTAAGGTTTTGTGTTTTTTCGTCCCTTTCTAAATGTCAAATTTCAACACGTATTTTTCGTGAATAACTTAAAAACCGAAGGATCTGAAATTGGTTATTACAACGTTGAAAGGTAATTCAATTTAATACATTCCGGTTCTTCTACAATAAAAATTGTCAAAGTTATGGCTATTTGTTAAAAGATTACTTTTTTTATGAAAATCGAAATTGGAGTATTACTCTCAATTGAGTTGTGATAAAATAATTCATTCAAAATTTGTTGTAGCTTTTGGAATAAAACTGCTGCCTAAGGAATCAATATTTCCACATCCAGATTTCCCATCCAAGTCTCTTTAAAGGAAAACATCTTGACCATATTTGCACTCTAGTATGTGGAAATAATTGGTCACAGAATTTTAATAAAAGGGCGTTGCCGAATGCTAGCCAAACCTCCAGAACTTCCGGACGCTGCCGAATACGAAGGCAAATTCCGGGCGTTTCCGTATCCATATTAAGATAGTGCCAAATCCATATCCGGGCGCGCATGAATACCAAGGTAATTTCTGGGCGCTGCCGAATCGATATTAGAATGCCGCTGAATCCATTTTTGTGCGCTGCCAAATCCAAATTAGAACGCCGCCGAATCTATATTCGAGCGCTGCATAATCCATATTCGGGAACGGCTAAACACCAAGGTGACTTCCGGACCATGTCGAATACCAAGTTAATTTTCAGGCGCTGCCGAATCCATATTCGAATCTTTCCGGGCGCCGCCGAATCCACTATTAAACAATACCTCCAGGATCCATTTTGGTTGCACGATTTGACCCAAACATACTAACTACCGTACAAAGCTTTTAAAATGAAGTTAAATAGAAGATTTTAAAAATTAAGTTTCTGGACTGTTATTAGCTTGCTTTATTGTTTTTTCCTGTTTACCCTATTTAACACACAACCCTTCACCGGAATTAGCACAAGACATAATCTAGTACCAGATCTCGTCATGGAACATATGTGTGCCAAATTTGAAGACAGTATCTTAGACGACCGTTGCGAAGAATACGTGCGCACAAAAAAGTTACAGACTGACGCACAGACAGAATTTTTTTCTCTCTTAAATTTAAAATCTCGACGTTTTATGACATTTATTATTTCAGCAAAAAACATTTTGAAATTTTTTTTAAGATTACTATACAGGGTGCGCCACTTAAAACTCCCCAGGCTTGCAACTTTCTTATTTTTTAAACTACGACCATGTTGGGCATATCAAATTGTAGATATGTTTAAGGTATTTAAACATGTGTACAGAGTGATTTAAAAAAAAATTAAAATAATTGTTAAGAAAGAAAACTTAATTTCCTTGAATATTTGTTTACCTCATCCTGTACATGAACTGCGTCAATGTTTTCTTATAAAAGTTTTAATTAGCTTCAATTTATGTTATGTTTATTACGTCATATCCGAAATTCTTTTTGGTTTTAGAGAAAGAAATTAAAAACACTCCTTCCGACTCCTGATTTTTTTAAAATAACTGAAAAAATGTAAATAATAATTTTATGCTTTATTTGTAAAAGACATACCACAAAAAATCCTCAACGTAACAAAACAGCAACAAGAAACAAAAGAAATAAATATTTTTAAAAACAAACTCTATTAAAATGTACTAAATAATAGGAATTTTTATTATTAAAACTTTTTTTTTAACATAAATTGAAGCTAATTAAAACCTTTATAAGAAAACATTAACACATTTCATGTACAAGTTGAGGTAAAAAAATATTCAAAGAAATTAAGTTTCCTTTCTTAACAATTTTTTCAAAATTTTTTTTAAAATCACTCTGTATGCGTGTTCAAGGCATTAAAAATATCTACAATTTGATGTGCCCAACAAGGTCATCGCTTTAAAAATAAAAAAGTTACAAGGATGGGCAGTTTTAAGTGGCGCACCCTGTACATCTTTCCACTCCACTACGTGGATGTGGAAGTAATAAATCAAATGGCATATATTTTCATTAAAAATAATGTGTTTTTATCCGAATTTGTTATAAATAAGAAACAAGAAATGAAATGTTTCATATTTCTATTGTGAAATATAGTTAATTTAGTTATCCTTAAAATAAAATCATGGAAAAAAACATTTTATATTTATTACAAAAAATGTTTTGTAAGACATACAAAGAAAAATGTTAGTGTAGTTTTGGTGAATAAGTATACCTACTAGAAGCCAAGGCCTCAGATTTTTTATAATATTTTACACTACTATAAAGAAAACTACCTGTTGTTAAACTTGAGGCATGTTCAATTTTATTAACATTTAACATTACAAATTGTATTTTTATAATAAGAAATGTTTCTTTTTATTTAAAATACACTTTCAGATGTATCAATAAACCCTCATGTCATAATATTTTAGCTTCATTAAAACAGTATTTATAATTACTTAATAATTTTCGCACAATTTGTTATAAAATTACACAAAAAATAATCGTTTTAGAGATTCTAGAATTTTACTTAATCGCCAGAATGTATTACAATAACGGTGTAAAAGCCGCTCGAAAAGTGGCTTATATTTGGTAATTTTTTACAGTGTCGGGGTCTGTTATTCTAGTTTCGGTTAAACAGACAATAATGGGTTGTATCTGAAACTAATTGACTTGTCTTTTTGAAATGAAGGATTGCTATTTCTGAAAGACAGTTTTATTGCGTCTTATTATGGACGCTTGTGGGGTAAGGCCTCTATTGTAAGAAATCCTTTCCGAAATATATTAATTTCAACCATATGTTTGGTTTTTAAATTCATAAACATTTTCTCTACAGATATTTTAAAGGATGTGTATTGTGTAATTATCTATTGTTCAAAATAAGTAGACTTCATCGACTTACAGTCCAATTTACGTCTTTCTATTTGAAAGGGTAAAGGTGGTTTAATATTTGCTTACGAGACAGCAGTAGAAATTTTTTCGTTCTTTCTTTTCTTCACAAATTAGATATTTTTCTATTAAATATATATAAATTAATTACAATTTTAGAGATTACATGCATTTTGTGTCATGAAAAAATTTTGATAGTGAAAAACTGTTGAAAACTCGGAAAATATGTACGTTACAAAAAAATTAGAAGAGAGCAAAATTTTAAAGAATGTATTAACCTATACGTTTGAATTTTTCCAGATTTTTAAATTTCATAGTTTACGATATTTTCCGTTTTCCGATAAGGGCCTTTTTTTTCGGTTTTTTCCAGGAAACTTGGACAGAGTGCACTTTAGGAAAAAAGTCTTGTAGTTTAATAATATATTCACTCGAATTTATGGATTTTTTTCGTCACTTTTTATTCCACCTTCAACCCTTTTTGGAAAAATTCAACCGCTATATCTCGGAAAATATGCATTTTTCGAAAATTTTACGAGAGTAAAAAGTTGTTATTTTTCATAAAATTATCTAAAAAGACATTTTGTTTTTTTAATTTACCTCAATTTTACTAGTTAACAAATTAGCAACAAGATCATTGTTCATAACAATTGCGAGGCAATATTAGCGGCCATTTTTTTTTTGGAGTTTGATCTAGACTTCAAAACGAACAGAATCCACAAAGTTTCGTGAAAATCCATTCATTCGATAAACTATTTAGTCAGAATGCTAATTTGCATACACTATAATGTGTTAGAACTTCAAAGTACACATAACATAATCCTGGGATTATATGGACAGAGAAAATAAATTTCCTTTTAAGAGTTGATGTTCGGTTTTTGTTTCATTTTACCATTATTGTATTATTTTAGTTTGAAATACGTATGTTTACATTTTCATAAATGCTAAATATTTGTGTTGTATTCATTTTTTTAAAAGCTTTTATTTAACTTGCAATGTGTTATGTATGAATGTATGTTTGTTTGGTGAAATTTTGCAAGCTGAATTTCGACTAGTTCTTATTATACTAGAGCTTTGAAATTTGGCACACGTGTATAAGTCCGGTGACAATGTAACATAGTATAGCCATTATCGGTCTAAATCCAATATGGCGGATGTCCCAAGATGGCGGATCGGCTTTTTAGTCACAACCCTATTGATATGGGTATCAAATGAAGGGGTTTTACGAGTAAAATACGATAGATAATGTGACGTCATTCTAAATTCAATATGGCGGACGTCCCAAGCTGGCAGATCGCCTTTTTCTTCACAACATGAAAGGGTTTGACGAGTAAAATACGATAAACTATGTAACACAATTATAAATCCAATATGGCGGACGCCCTAGGATGGCAAATTATCTTTCTTCACGATTCCCTTGCCATTTGTATCAAATGAAAGGGTTTTGTCTGCCTGTCTGTAAAATAAGTAGACTAAAAACTAAAAAATAAAATTATATAAAAAAAACATTTTTAAGAAAAAGCCTTCATTTGAAAAAACTGTACTAAAAAGTTTAAATAATTTTTTAAAATTCATACACCTGGAAACCAAAAGCTTTGGGGGCGGTCAATTGAGCAAAGTAACTATGCAATAGTGCTATATGACCGTCCGCAAAGTTTTTGGTTTCCAGGTGTATGAATTTTAAAAAATTATTTTTACTTTTTAGTACAGTTTTTTCAAATAAAAGCTTTTTCTTAAAAATATTTTTTTTTATATAATTTTATTTTCAATCAAAACGTTTTCAAGTAAAGCTTGTCCTGTTACTTCCTTTTTAGATTTTAAAACTTAGTCATTTATATTTTTTTAAATTGGAATGTGGTTTAGGTTTTTATGCATTAATACAAATTCCTTAATTTATAATAATATTGATTGTGTTTTCAGAAAAAATAGTATGCGTATTTCGGTGTGAAAGCACATTCCCTGGCAGATCGACTTTCCCTGGCAGATCGACTTTTTCTTCACAACCCCCTTGATATGGAATCAAATGAAAGGGTTTGACGAGTAAAATACGATAAACTATGTAACGCCATTATAAATCCAATATGGCGGACGCCCTAGGATGGCAAATTATCTTTCTTCACGACTCCCTTGCCATTTGTATCAAATGAAAGGGTTTTGTCTGTCTGTCTGTAAAATAAGTAGACTAAAAAGTAAAAAATAAAATTATATAAAAAAAATATTTTTAAGAAAAAGCCTTCATTTGAAAAAACTGTACTAAAAAGTTTAAATAATTTTTTAAAATTCATACACCTGGAAACCAAAAGCTTTGGGGGCGGTCAATTGAGCAAAGTAACTATGCAATAGTGCTATATGACCGTCCGCAAAGTTTTTGGTTTCCAGGTGTATGAATTTAAAAAATATATTTTTACTTTTTAGTAGTTTTTTCAAATAAAAGCTTTTTCTTAAAAATATTTTTTTTTATATAATTTTATTTTCAATAAAAACGTTTTCAAGTAAAGCTTGTCCTGTTACTTCCTTTTTAGATTTTAAAACTTAGTCATTTATATTTTTTTAAATTGGAATGTGGTTTAGGTTTTTGACTTTTTAAAAGTTTTTATGTAGAAATGAAACACCGTGGTCTCTTTGCCGATTTTCATTTTTTTTTACGAAGTTGTTACTGGTCTATAAAATTGGGAGGTCTAGTTATATAGCAGGCAGTATGGGCGTATGAGTTTCGAATACATTTCGGACGCAGTTTATTTGTTGGAATCAGTTCTGGAGACACTACTGATTATGAGCATCCATGTTACCAGACGGTAACCCGGTCTGATATTGTTTAAAACAATTTTGTTTACAACAAAAGGAAATATTACATTTTTTCAATGAAACAATGTTTTTAAATATTTTTTTATCGATTTCCAACAAGAAATGTTCGATAATTTTTTTCATAAAGTTGATATTTTCAATGTTGTTATGTTTTAAAAATTAAAAAATCTCCAATTTCTCGTTTCAGTAAGAGCCTTACATTTTCTAAGAAAGCATATACAGTGTGCCAGGGAGCGACGCATGATTAAATGAGCAATTCATATGTCTTGGAAATTTACCAAAAAAAAGTAATTTCTCTCATTTATAAAGTACTTTTTCTGAAATCGATCGGCAATGTCTACATTTTCGGCGCGATTTCAGATCGAAAAATGCACAATTCCAGTATTTTAGTCCGTTGCTAAGAAACTATCAGAAAACAGACCGGAAAAGATCCGTTGCCAAGCAACGATCAACAAAACCGTACGGGAATGTTACTTTCCCGGCATAGGCCGGGAAAGTAACATTCCCTTATGGTTTTTTATGTATATTTTTGACAGTAAATAAATACACGCAGACAAACAATCAAACTTACATTTACACTTACACATACATCAAAATTACATTTATTAGTAAGCAGTTAGATTGTAATGAAGAAATGTAATGAAGAAATGTTAGATTATAATGAAGAAATGTTATTCATTAATGAAGAAATTTTATGCATTAATACAAATTCCTTAATTTATAATAATATTGATTGTGATTTCAGAAAAAATAGTATGCGTATTTCGGTGTGAAAGCACATTCCCGAACTTCGATGCATCGTCGTCCGGGAATGTACTGCTTTCACACCTAAATACACAATATACTATTTTCTGTAAGAGATAGGACAAAATCTTAGAAAGAATTATTCAGAATGAGTATTGTTTATTTGAGATTTTTTTATAGAAATAGTTTTGAATTAGTCAGATTTCAGTTTGTCTTAATATTTTAAGGTTTTTCAAATTGTTTAAACAATTTTAATTTACTTAAATAATTATAATTTATTTAAGCAATTACGTTTTGTTACAAATTTGTAGCATTTCCATCTTTTTTTAGTTTCACAATTTTGTTTATTAAGAGTTTACTAATGAAACCTGCAAATTATTTAAGCAACTTATTCCTGTTTATTGCCAACTTTCTTCAGAATAGAGCTAGAGTTGTGCAGGTTTTAAGAAATTTTGAACTTTTCATCGACTTTCTGCTCATATTTAAAATAAAGAACATTTTTGAGACTAATTAAAAATAATTTCTGCAAAGAGTCGCAAATAAATAACAATAAATGCTAGAAATACATGATACTCTACTTTTGTCCTTATGGGGTCATTTTGAGGCCCAATAGTTCTCATGGGGGGGTGTAATTGAAAAAATAATTATTAATTCGTATTCTTTGAACTATTGTGAAATTTAAAAAAAGTTGAAAATGTTACAAATTTATAGCAAAATATAATTTTTTGAATAAATTATAATTGTCTAATACATTTGAAAAGCATTAAAATATTAACACAATCTAGAAGGTGATTAATTAATAATAATTTGTGTAAAAGAGAACTCAAATAAATAATAATAAACGTTAAAAATACGTGATACTCCAACTTTACCCTTATAGGGTCACTTTGCAAGTGAGCCAAATTTTAACAAATTCAGTTTTATTTTTCTGAATAATATTTCTTTACAGCACCCTGTCCTATCTCGTACAGAAAACTTGATAAATTGACAAATAGCAGAAAAAACTATCTGTGAGAACTAAAAAGAAAAACTATCTACAAAATTGATTTCCAATCTTTGCGATAGATTTTCTTTTTAGTTCATACAGATTGTTTTTTCTACTGTTTGCCAAATCCCATAAAGAATATGTTTTATAACAATTATAAGCAAATAAAAAGTAATTCACTTTTACGCGATCTTCATGTTTCGAAACTTAAATTGTGACATAAATTAGTATTCTCACAGGATGAGATTTCCTTATTTACTTATACGTCGACAGACTGCAGATTGTAATAATATTCTTCTAGGCAAATACGATAAAGCAGCATAGCATACATCTGACAATGCCGCCGGAAGTCAGTTAAACCTGTAATTTTTATATTCGGGTGTCATTTTACGCATCGATTAAAATATTCATAAGGACACCAATTAAACCGTAAGGTAGGATGCTAACTTAGCCTTTAAATAAATTTTGTGTATGGCAGTGTGTATATTAGTGGATGCCAAGTGAGAACGTTATTAGGTAGGATGCCAACGGATACCTTATATAAATAGATATATATATATATATTAAACATAAACATAAACACACCACAGATAGTAGACAACCCCCAAATCCAAACCCAAGGCTGTCCGGAAGGGGGTTACACATTCGGAAAAACGCAGACATACATCCACACCCACCGGTGTTGTCAATACCGGGGCTGGGGGTCGAACCCAGAGCGCAGTAGCGAGTCGATCAGCGTATTCGCCATTCAATACGCCTTAATCGGTTGAGCTACCGTGCCGGCATATATATATATATATATATATATATATATATATATATATATATATATATATATATATATATATATATATATATATACAGTGTGTTTCACTTCTCGTGAAGACACCCCTGTATCTTTTTTATTTGTTGCCGAATTAATTTCAAATTTTTATCAGCCATGCAAGTCCATAAGGTGACTTTATTCAACATATAAATGCCGTCTAAATCTAAAACGCCGGCCTACTGAGACAAAAAGAAAATGTCAATTTTCGAGAAATCATAGTAGGCTTAGAGATAGACAAAAATTTTGTTAACAAAAGTTGTTCGGAATCACTTGATATGTCCCCCTGTAAAATTTTGTGAAAATCGGAATATTTTCAAAAAAAAATTTTTTGTTTCACTTCTCGTGAAGACACCCCTGTATCTTTTTTATTTGTGGCCGGATTAATTTCAAATTTTTATCAGCCATACAAGTCCATAAGGTGACTTTATTCAACATATAAATGCCGTCTAAATCTAAAACGCCGGCCTACTGCGATAAAAAGAAAATATCAATTTTCGAGAAATCATAGTAGGCTTAGAGATAGACAAAAATTTTGTTAACAAAAGTAGTTCGGAATCACTTGATATGTCCCCCTGTAAAATTTTGTGAAAATCGGAATATTTTCAAAAAAAAAATTTTGTTTCACTTCTCGTGAAGACACCCCTGTATCTTTTTTATTTGCGGCCGAATTAATTTCAAATTTTTATCAGCCAAACAAATCCATAAGGTGACTTTATTCAATACATAAATGCCGTCTAAATCTAAAACCCCTGCCTACTGCGATAAAAATAAAATGTTAATTTTCGAGAAATCATAGTAGGCTTAGAGATAGACAAAAATTTTGTTAATAAAAGTTGTTCAGGATCACTTCATATGCCCCTCTGTAAAATTTTATGAAAATCGGAATATTTTCAAAAAAAGAGAACACATAAAGAGAACTTTTTCCAACAAATGAAAGTTGTGAACAAAAATCAGCATTCAATAAAACACTAAAAGGGCTTTTTATTTTTACATATCAAGTTGAATGTAATATCTTTTCTTTTTTTCTTTTTGTTATCTCTCTTCTAGAGGAGTAACTCTCCATCATATCCTTCCTCCTTATCGGCTCAGAAATTTAGGAACATGGACGGTTTTATTGCGTTGAATGTAAAGAGTGCCGTGAAATTAACTGTCAATATGTATTGTTTTATTTATTTCGTCATTGCTTTCATGACAGAAGTGATTGTTGTTATTTTCTGTGGAGTTTGTTAGTTTTTCTTGTTTTAATAATTTTATTCATACTAAAGTTTCCTTATTTCATATCTTTTCTCATAATGGTTAGAATACTTTTAACTACTGATGAAAAAATTGAAATAATAAAGATAGTCGGTGAAAATGTACGGTCTTCAAGAGAAGCAGCAGAAGAATTTAATTTAAGACATCCTCTAAGACAACCAATATACCATGGTACCGTAGCAAGAATATGTCACTTGTTCAATACAACTGGCAATGTGCTTAAACCGAGAGTACATCTTAATCGAAATCACGGAGATGATAATGTTATATTAGCGGCGTTTAACGCCAATCCCACTACCAGTCTTCGAAATATGGCTCGTGACCTTAATTTGTCGGCATCAAAAATTTGGAGATGTTTAAAACGCCATAAGCTACAACCGTTTAAACCAAAATTTTTACATACCTTGGAGGAAGGTGATGAAGAGAGAAGATTAGAATATTGTTTATAGATCCAAGGTAATTATTTAAACAATAGAGACTTCTTGAAGAAAGTAATTTTCACGGACGAGGCAACTTTCTCCACCAACGGGGTAGTGTCATCACAAAACTCTAGGTTCTGGGCAGTAGAAAATCCTGATTGGATAATAAATTGTAAAAGGCAATATTCCCAGAAAGTAAATGTGTGGTGCGGAATTTTTAACGAAACAATAATAGGGCCGTTTTTCTTTTTTCAAAATATAAATGCGTTAAATTTGCTAAAACTTTTAAATAATGATCTTTGGAATGCAATTGTTGATTTTCCTTTGGAACAATTGTATTTTCAACTCGACGGAGCATCTATCCACAATTCCGTAGTAGTGAGAGCATGGATGAATGAACATTTTCCCCAAAGATGGATAGGACGAAATAGCCCTTTAATACATTGGCCACCCAGATCACCTGATCTCACTCCAATGGATTTTTATTTTTGGGGTCACATTAAAAACAAAGTTTATATGACCAGACCTCAAAATATAGAGCAGCTTTGTGAGAGGATAAGGCAAGCATGTTTAGAAGTTACAGCTCAAGAACTGCGAAGAGTTGTAAAAAATAACAGAAAACGGATTGAGAAGTGTATTACACTTGAGCGTGGGTTAGTGGAAAGGGGCGCAATATAATAAATAAGTAAAAAAAACCATTAACTTCTTTTATTTTTGAACTATTCTAACACTGCGGCTTTTGCTTTATCTGTATTTTTTTTCCGACAATATTATCATTCATTATTAGTAGTCTTCTCTGTAAAAACAACGGCCCTTTTCAGGGCCACCAATTTAATTCAAAAAGAATTCGTTATATGACAGCATCCTACCAACCTACATATTGTTGACAGATGTTAAAACTCATTAAAGTAATTAGATTTTAATTTTAATTATTCTAAGGCCGGCATTTTAGATTTAGACGACATGGGGCGTATGAAGTGATCCTGAACAACTTTCATTAACAAAATTTTTGTCTATCTCTAAGCCTACTATGATTTCTCGAAAATTAACATTTTCTTTTTATCGCAGTAGGCAGGCGTTTTAGATTTAGACGGCATTTATGTGTTGAATAAAGTCACCTTATGGAGTTGTATGGCTGACAAAAATTTGAAATTAATCCGGCCACAAATAAAAAAGATACAGGGGTGTCTTCACGAGAAGTGAAACAAAAATTTTTTTTTTGAAAATATTCGGATTTTCACAAAATTTTACAGGGGGGCATATCAAGTGATTCCGAACAACTTTTGTTAACAAAATTTTTGTCTATCTCTAAGCCTACTATGATTTCTCGAAAATTGACATTTTCTTTTTATCGCAGTAGGCCGGAAAATTGACATTTTCTTTTTATCGCAGTAGGCCGGCGTTTTAGATTTAAACGGCATTTATGTATTGAATAAAGTCACTTTATGGACTTGTATGGCTGATAAAAATTTGAAATTAGTTCGGCCACAAATAAAAAAGATACAGGGGTGTCTTCACGAGAAGTGAAACACACTGTATATATATATATATATATATATATATATATATATATATATATATATATATATATATATATATATATATATATATATATATATATATATATATATATATATATATTTATATAAGGTATCCGTTGGCATCCTACCTAATAACGTTCTCACTTGGCATCCACTAATATACACACTGATATACACAAAATTTATTTAAAGGCTAAGTTAGCATCCTACCTATTTTACGGTTTAATTGGTGTCCTTATGAATATTTTAATCGATGCGTAAAATGACACCCGAATATAAAAATTACAGGTTTAACTGACTTCCGGCGGCGTTGTCAGATGTATGCTATGCTGCTTTATCGTATTTGCCTAGAAGAATATTATTACAATCTGCAGTCTGTCGACGTATAAGTAAATAAGGAAATCTCATCCTGTGAGAATACTAATTTATGTCACAATTTAAGTTTCGAAACATGAAGTTCGCGTAAAAGTGAATTACTTTTTATTTGCTTATAATTGTTATAAAACATATTCTTTATGGGATTTGGCAAACAGTAGAAAAAACAATCTGTATGAACTAAAAAGAAAATGTATCTGCAAAGATTGGAAATTAATTTTGTAGATAGTTTCTCTTTTTAGTTCTCACAGATAGTTTTTTCTGCTATTTGTCAATTTATCAAATTTTCTGTGCAAGATAGGACAGGGTGCTGTAAAGAAATATTATTCAGAAAAATAAAACTGAATTTGTTAAAATTTTGCTCACTTGCAAAGTGACCCTATAAGGGTAAAGTTGGAGTATCACGTATTTTTAACGTTTATTATTATTTATTTGAGTTCTCTTTTACACAAATTATTATTAATTAATCACCTTCTAGATTGTGTTAATATTTTAATGCTTTTCAAATATATTAGACAATTATAATTTATTCAAAAAATTATATTTTGCTATAAATTTGTAACATTTCCAACTTTTTTTAAATTTCACAATAGTTCAAAGAATACGAATTAATAATTATTTTTTCAATTACACCCCCCATGAGAACTATTGGGCCTCAAAATGACCCCATAAGGACAAAAGTAGAGTATCATGTATTTCTAGCATTTATTGTTATTTATTTGCGACTCTTTTTGCAGAAATTATTTTTAATTAGTCTCAAAAATGTTCTTTATTTTAAATATGAGCAGAAAGTCGATGAAAACTTCAAAATTTCTTAAAACCTGCACAACTCTAGCTCTATTCTGAAGAAAGTTGGCAATAAACAGGAATAAGTTGCTTAAATAATTTGCAGGTTTCATTAGCAAACTCTTAATAAACAAAATTGTGAAACTAAAAAAAGATGGAAATGCTACAAATTTGTAACAAAACGTAATTGCTTAAATAAATTATAATTATTTAAGTAAATTAAAATTGTTTAAACAATTTGAAAAACCTTAAAATATTAAGACAAACTGAAATCTGACTAATTCAAAACTATTTCTATAAAAAAATCTCAAATAAACAATACTCATTCTGAATAATTCTTTCTAAGATTTTGTCCTATCTCTTACAGAAAATAGTATATTGTGATTTAGGTGTGAAAGCAGTACATTCCAGGACGACGATGCATCGAAGTTTGGGAATGTGCTTTCACACCGAAATACGCATACTATTTTTTCTGAAATCACAATCAATATTATTATAAATTAAGGAATTTGTATTAATGCATAAAATTTCTTCATTAATGAATAACATTTCTTCATTATAATCTAACATTTCTTCATTACATTTCTTCATTACAATCTAACTGCTTACTAATAAATGTAATTTTGATGTATGTGTAAGTGTAAATGTAAGTTTGATTGTTTGTCTGCGTGTATTTATTTACTATCAAAAATATACATAAAATACCATACGGTTACTTTCCCGGCCTATGCCGGGAAAGTATCATTCCCGTACGGTTTTGTTGATCGTTGCTTGGCAACGGATCTTTTCCGGTCTGTTTTCTGATAGTTTCTTAGCAACGGACTAAAATACTGGAATTGTGCATTTTTCGATCTGAAATCGCGCCGAAAATGTAGACATTGCCGATCGATTTCAGAAAAAGTACTTTATAAATGAGAGAAGTTACTTTTTTTTGGTAAATTTCCAAGACATATGAATTGCTCATTTAATCATGCGTCGCTCCCCGGCACACTGTATATGCTTTCTTAGAAAATGTAAGGCTCTTACTGAAACGAGAAACTGGAGATTTTTTAATTTTTAAAACATAATAACATTGGAAATATCAACTTTATGAAAAAAATTATCGAACATTTCTTGTTGGAAATCGATAAAAAAATATTTAAAAACATTGTTTCATTGAAAAAATGTAATATTTCCTTTTGTTGTAAACAAAATTGTTTTAAACAATATCAGACCGGGTTACCTTCTGGTAACATGGATGCTCATAATCAGTAGTGTCTCCAAAACTGATTCCAACAAATAAACTGCGTCCGAAATGTATTCGAAACTCATACGCCCATACTGCCTGCTATATAACTAGACCTCCCAATTTTATAGACCAGTAACAACTTCGTAAAAAAAAATTAAAATCGGCAAAGAGACCACGGTGTTTCATTTCTACATAAAAACTTTTAAAAAGTCAAAAACCTAAACCACATTCCAATTTAAAAAAATATAAATGACTAAGTTTTAAAATCTAAAAAGGAAGTAACAGGACAAGCTTTACTTGAAAACGTTTTGATTGAAAATAAAATTATATAAAAAAAAATATTTTTAAGAAAAAGCTTTTATTTGAAAAAACTGTACTAAAAAGTAAAAATAATTTTTTAAAATTCATACACCTGGAAACCAAAAACTTTGCGGACGGTCATATAGCACTATTGCATAGTTACTTTGCTCAATTGACCGCCCCCAAAGCTTTTGGTTTCCAGGTGTATGAATTTTAAAAAATTATTTAAACTTTTTAGTACAGTTTTTTCAAATGAAGGCTTTTTCTTAAAAATGTTTTTTTTATATAATTTTATTTTTTAGTTTTTAGTCTACTTATTTTACAGACAGGCAGACAAAACCCTTTCATTTGATACAAATGGCAAGGGAATCGTGAAGAAAGATAATTTGCCATCCTAGGGCGTCCGCCATATTGGATTTATAATTGTGTTACATAGTTTATCGTATTTTACTCGTCAAACCCTTTCATGTTGTGAAGAAAAAGGCGATCTGCCAGCTTGGGACGTCCGCCATATTGAATTTAGAATGACGTCACATTATCTATCGTATTTTACTCGTAAAACCCCTTCATTTGATACCCATATCAATAGGGTTGTGACTAAAAAGCCGATCCGCCATCTTGGGACATCCGCCATATTGGATTTAGACCGATAATGGCTATACTATGTTACATTGTCACCGGACTTATACACGTGTGCCAAATTTCAAAGCTCTAGTATAATAAGAACTAGTCGAAATTCAGCTTGCAAGATATCACCAAACAAACATACATTCATACATAACACATTGCAAGTTAAATAAAAGCTTTTAAAAAAATGAATACAACACAAATATTTAGCATTTATGAAAATGTAAACATACGTATTTCAAACCAAAATAATACAATAATGGTAAAATGAAACAAAAACCGAACATCAACTCTTAAAAGGAAATTTATTTTCTCTGTCTGTATAATCCCAGGATTATGTTATGTGTACTTTGTAGTTCTAACACATTATAGTGTAGGCAAATTAGCATTCTGACTAAATAGTTTACCGAATGAATGGATTTTCACGAAACTTTGTGGATTCTGTTCGTTTTGAAGTCTAGATCACTCCAAAAAAAAAATGGCCGCTAATATTGCCTCGCAATTGTTATAAACAATGATCTTGTTGCTAATTTGTTAACTAGTAAAATTGAGGTAAATTAAAAAAACAAAATGTCTTTTTAGATAATTTTATGAAAAATAACAACTTTTTACTCTCGTAAAATTTTCGAAAAATGCATATTTTCCGAGATATAGCGGTTGAATTTTTCCAAAAAGGGTTGAAGGTGGAATAAAAAGTGACGAGAAAAATCCATAAATTCGAGTGAATATATTATTAAACTACAAGACTTTTTTTCCTTTATGACTTTTTCCTAAAGTGCACTCTGTCCAAGTTTCCCGGAAAAAACCGAAAAAAAAGGCCCTTATCGGAAAACGGAAAATATCGTAAACTATGAAATTTAAAAATCTGGAAAAATTAAACGTATAGGTTAATATATTCTTTAAAATTTTGATCTGTTCTAATTTTTTTGTAACGTACATATTTTCCGAGTTTTCAACAGTTTTTCACTATCAAAATGTATCTAAATTTTTTCATGACACAAAATGCATGTAATCTCTAAAATTTTAATTAATTTATATATATTTAGTAGAAAAATATCTAATTTGTGAAGAAAAGAAAGAACGAAAAAATTTCTAGTGCAGTCTCGTAAGCAAATATTAAACCACCTTTTTCAAATAGAAAGACGTAAATTGGACTGTAAGTCGATGAAGTCTACTTATTTTGAACAATAGGTAATTACACAATACACATACTTTAAAATATCTGTAGAGAAAATGTTTATGAATTTAAAAAACCAAACATATGGTTGAAATTAATATATTTCGGAAAGGATTTCTTACAATAGAGGCCTTACCCCACAAGCGTCCATAATAAGACGCAATAAAACTGTCTTTCAGAAATAGCAATCCTTCATTTCAAAAAGACAAGTCAATTAATTTCAGATACAACCCATTATTGTCTGTTTAACCGAAACTAGAATAACAGACTCCGAAAATGTAAAAAATTCTAAAATTTATCTATACAACTCTCTTAGCTGGTGTATTATACATTAATGATAATTTATATAATCAACACAATATGCTATAATTAAAATATACAAAAATATTATTTTTAATTTTTGTCACGTTTGTTAAATTATTAAGTATTTTAGTATTTATTTTATTTTGTAATATATCGAAGTTTATGTCGATTTACGTGTATTTTAATATTGAGTAACCGCTATTCTATACTAATAAATTAGAAAAATTATCACATCGCCTGTTATATTACGATTTTACCTATGGACAACCTCTGTTTAATAATAATTAAACAGAGGTTGTCCATTCTTATAATAATAATAAGAAATATGCACGACAACGTACCAGCTGCCTTATTAATTATATACCAAAATAAACGATAATTAATGGACAATAATGAAGTCCGTCAATTTCTTTTCAGTATTGAAAGTCACTGCTCATTCTTTTTGCCTGCCTAATGATATGCAAAATCATATATGTAAGTTTTATCTGGCTATATATAATTTTGTATCGCAAATTACCAAATATAAGCCACTTTTCGAGCGGCTTTTACACCGTTATTGTAATACATTAAGTAAAATGCTAAAATCTCTAAAACGATTATTTTTTGTGTAATTTTATAGCAATGTGTTCCAGATCTTTTTATAATACATACACGTAACAACTATTAAGTTAATATCTTAAACCGTCCCACAGGACAGACCGATAGATACAATTTTTTTTTGCCCTCAAATTTAAAATCTCGATATTTCATGACATCTAAACCGATTTCAACAAAAAAAAAATTGAAGTTTTTTTTTACGATTACTATACTTCCAATCCACTATTTGGATGTGGAAGTAAAATTTACGACTCAAATCATCCAATGTCCCAAATTGGGATACAAATTGTGCGAAAATTATTAAGTAATTATAAATACTGATTTAATGAAGCTAAAATATTATGACATGAGGGTTTATTGATACATCTGAAAGTGTATTTTAAATAAAAAGAAACGTTTCTTATTATAAAAACACAATTTGTAATGTTAAATGTTAATAAAATTGAACATGCCTCAAGTTTAACAACAGGTATTTTTCTTTATAGTAGTGTAAAATATTATAAAAAAATCTGAGGCCTTGGCTTCTAGTAGGTATACTTATTCACCAAAACTACACTAACATTTTTCTTTGCATGTCTTACAAAACATTTTTTGTAATGAATATAAAATGTTTTTTTCCATGATTTTATTTTAAGGGTAACTAAATGAACTATATTTCATAATAGAAATATGAAACATTTCATTTCTTGTTTCTTATTTATAACAAATTCGGATAAAAACATACATTATTTTTAATGAAAATATATGCCATTTGATTTATTACTTCCACATCCACGTAGTGGAGTGGAAAGATGTACAGGGTGCGCCACTTAAAACTGCCCATACTTGTAACTTTTTTATTTTTAAGGCGATGACCTTGTTGGGCACATCAAATTGTAGACATTTTTAAAGCCTTAAACACGCATACAGAGTGATTTAAAAAAAAATGAAAAAATTGTTAAGAAAGGAAACTTAATTTCTTTGAATATTTTTTTACCTCACCTTGTACATGAAATGTGTTAATGTTTTCTTATAAAGGTTTTAATTAGCTTCAATTTATGTTAAAAATAAAGTTTTAAGAATAAAAATTCCTATTATTTAGTACATTTTAATAGAGTTTGTTTTTAAAAATATTTATTTTTTTTGTTTCTTGTTGCTGTTTTGTTACGTTGAGGATTTTTTGTGTGATATGTCTTTTACAAATAAAGCATAAAATTATTATTTACATTTTTTCAGTTATTTTAAAAAAATCAGGAGTCGGAAGGAGTGTTTTTAATTTCTTTCTCTAAAACCAAAAAGAATTTCGGATATGACGTAATAAACATAACATAAATTGAAGCTAATTAAAACTTTTATAAGAAAACTTTGACGCAGTTCATGTACAGGATGAGGTAAACAAATATTCAAGGAAATTAAGTTTTCTTTCTTAACAATTGTTTTAATTTTTTTTAAATCACTCTGTACACATGTTTAAATGCCTTAAAACTATCTACAATTTGATATGCCCAACATGGTCGTAGTTTTAAGTGGCGCACCCTGTATAGTAATCTTAAAAAAAATTTCAAAATGTTTTTTGTTGAAATAATAAATGTCATAAAACGTCGAGATTTTAAATTTAAGAGAGAAAAAATTCTGTCTGTGTGTCGGTCTGTAACTTTTTTGTGCGCACGTTTTCTTCGCAACGGTCTAAGATACTGTCTTCAAATTTGTCACACATATGTTCCATGACGAAATCTGGTACTAGATTATGTCTTGCGCTAATTCCGGTGAAGGGTTGTGAGTTAAATAGGGTAAATAGGGAAAAACAATAAAGCAAGCTAATAACAGTCCAGAAACTTAATTTTTAAAATCTTCTATTTAACTTCATTTTAAAAGCTTTGTACGGTAGTTAGTATGTTTGGGTCAAATCGTGCAACCAAAATGGGTCCTGGAGGTATTGTTTAATAGTGGATTCGGCGACGCCCGGAGAGATTCTAATATGGATTCGGCAGCGCCTGAAAATTGCCTTGGTATTCGACATGGTCCGGAAGTCACCTTGGTGTTTAGCCGTTCCCGAATATGGATTATGCAGCGCTCGAATATAGATTCGGCGGCGTTCTAATTTGGATTTGGCAGCGCCCGGAAGTTACTTTGGAATTCGGCAGCGCCCAAAAATGGATTCAGCGGCATCCTAATATCGATTCGGCAGCGCCCAGAAATTACCTTGGTATTCAGGCGCGCCCGGATATGGATTTGGCACTATCTTAATATGGATACGGAAACGCCCGGAATTTGCCTTCGTATTCGGCAGCGTCCGGAAGTTCTGGAGGTTTGGCTAGCATTCGGCAACGCCCTTTTATTAAAATTCTGTGACCAATTATTTCCACATACTAGAGTGCAAATATGGTCAAGATGTTTTCCTTTAAAGAGACTTGGATGGGAAATCTGGATGTGGAAATATTGATTCCTTAGGCAGCGGTTTTATTCCAAAAGCTACAACAAAGTTTGAATGAATTATTTTATCACAACTCAATTGAGAGTAATACTTCAATTTCGATTTTCATAAAAAAAGTAATCTTTTAACAAATAGCCATAACTTTGACAATTTTTATTGTAGAAGAACCGGAATGTATTAAATTGAATTACCTTTCAACGTTGTAATAACCAATTTCAGACCCTTCGGTTTTTAAGTTATTCACGAAAAATACGTGTTGAAATTTGACATTTAGAAAGGGACGAAAAAACACAAAACCTTACAAAAAATAATATCTCGAACAATCTTTGAACGGGACTAATCTGAAATTTAAGGTAAAGTTAATTTCTTATGTTTCAAGTCGTACAAATAACAGTTTTTGACATAATTCGTAATTTTCAAGATATTTCCAGAAACCCATTTTTTAACGAATTGCTAGATACAACGAATCAAAAATTTACATTCAAACTATACAAATTGCGCGGAAATATTAACAAAATTGTATGACTTTTATATCAACTTTATTATTCTAATTATAACATGTTGTTTGAGTGACCTATAATAATTAATATGATGAGAGAAATAGAAGTAAAAATTGTTGAATTACTTAAACACTATCAACGAAAAAACTAGCTCGAATTAAAACTAAAATATACTTTACGTGCAATATGTACATACAATATGTTTACTTAAAGTAAACTGCAATTAAATTTTAATTTTATTTATATAAATATATACTTTGGAAAAAACTTTGTTAGTTTAGATGAGTTATAGCTTTACAGATATTTATGAACTTACATTTAGAATCACGAGGTTGTAGATGCTCCAAACTGATTAATTTTGAAGCACAGTGGCAAGTGTAAAGTAAAAAATATATTATAATTTAAGCTATCAAACTTTGTCGTATAATTTTTTCCATCTTGTTAGTTTCAATTCGACAGCTTTATCTTTAACGGTGTCTTAGTAACTCTACAACTCTTTCAACCATGCATTTCTCTACAATAGGTTGTTCTTGGGTCACCTACTAAACTTTTCTTAAATAGAATCCAATAAGAAATCCAAAAATTTAAACAAAACGAATTAAAATAATCTCCAACATACACTAGTTCACAAGTTCAAAGACGTTAATTCTTGATAAAGCTTGTAAAAATGTGAGTGAGGGCACATTGGATTCAGAATGACGTCTAGAAAAATGTGCAAAACTTTCAAACCCGCATATAAACAATTGCAAAAGTTATAAACAAACTAAGATTGAAGAAATAACGAGCTTCGTTTTTTGAAAATAACTCGAAAACCGTTAATATTTAAGAAATTTTAAAAAAAGATTCTTGAAGAGGAAGAAATTTCCAATAGAAAAGTCAGAACTCCCGGTATTCTATCTCTATTATTAATAATTTTAATTTAATGTTGAAAATAAGGCTTCGTGCGGCAAACGCTAAGCCGTTACAAAACCGGCCGTAATAAGTAAAAATATTTTTTTATGTATTAAATATTAATTTAAAAATTTTAAAAAACTATGGTATTATTCAGACATTTAAAGAAAAAAAAATCCAGAGTTTTTCATAAAATGAGCCTATTGTTAATTAACAGATTTTTTTAGAGCTTACGTTTATATTTCAAGTCGGATAATTGTTAAGCAAAAGCCACTAAAATTATTACGTTTCCTTTAGACCTTATATCAACTATACTGTACGAGATTATGACATTGCGATATTTTTAATTGTTAGTCTATTAGTTATTAATTATTTAAGATAACAAAAAACTAAGAAATTAAAAAAAAAAGACATTTTTTTTTATTAATTTTAATTATTATTACTGTTTTATATTCAAAAATAACATAAGATTACATAAACTTTAAATTTTTAGTGTTATTTGTTTAAACAAATTTTATAAACAAATAGATAAATTACTTATTTTTGAAAAACATTTTTTGCCATTTTATTTGTTATAAAATATTATGAATTAAAAAAAATTTTTCTCTTAAAAACATTTTTTAATTGTTTATAATCATTTTTTTCCTTTTTTCATTATTTAAACAAGTTATTAAGTAAAAATGTTAGTCTTAAAACCTATTATTTGCAATTCTCTACAAGGTGGAATTTTTTTTTGTTGTTAATTTATTTGTTTATTTAATAAATAATTTGTTATTAACAACCTCCGAATGTGTTTATATTTTTTTAGATAGAAAAAAAATTAAGAAAAAAAAATTAAAAAAAAAACAACCGTATACATAAACACATAAAAAAGAAAAAATGTTAATATTTCTTATAGAATTTTAAATTTTAAATATTAAAAATGTTTTTTGACATATTTATGTATACGGTTGTTCTGGTTATTTTTTTCTATCTAAAAAAATATAAACACATTCGGCGATTGTTAATTAGAAATTGTTTATTAAATAAACAAATTAATTAATAACAAAAATTCCACCTTGTAGAGAATTGCAAATAAAAAATTTTAAGAATATTTTTTTTCTTAATAATTTGTTCAAATGAAGAAAAACGGGAAAAAATAATTATAAACAATTAAAAAAATGTTTTAAGAAAATTTTTTTTTTCAAAAATACGTAATTTATCTATTTCTTTATAAAATTTGTTTAAACAATTAGCACTAAAAATTTAAAGTTTATATAATTTTATAGTATGTTTGAATATAAAAACAGTAATAATAATTTTAAAATTAATAAAAAAAAAATTTTCAACCTCTATTTAATTTCTGTTTCTTGTTAGCTTAAATAATTAATAACTAATAGACTGTAACAATTAAAAACATCGCAATGTCATAATCTCATAAAATATAGTTGACATAAGGTCCTTACGAAGCGAAATAATTTTAGTGGCTTTTGTTTAACAATTTTCCGTCTTGAAACATAAACGTAAACTCAAAAAAAAAAAATTGTTAATTAACAACGAGCTCATTTTATGAAAAGTCGGTAAAAAAATTTTTTCCAACGGGATATTGTTCCTTTAAGTGTCTAAATAATAACGCAATTAAAAAAAAATTATATTAATACTTGACAATATAAAAAAATTGTTTTGCTTCTTACGACCGGTTTCAGAGTATCGTAACGGTTTAGCGTTCGCCGTGCGAAGCCCCATTTTCAACATTAAATTAAAGTTACTAATAGTAGAGATAGAGTTCCAGAAGTCCAGACTTTTTTATTGGAAATTTCTTCCTCTTTAAGAACTTCTTTTTTTTAATTTCTCAATTATTAATAGTTTTCGAGTTCTTCAATCTTAATTTGTTTATAACTTTTTCACATTTTTCTAGACGTCATTCCGAATCCAATGAGCCCTCACTTATATTTTTACAAGCTTTATCAAGAATGAACACGTGTTTGAACTTGTGAATTAGACTAAATAAGATTCTTTTACATTAACATAATTTTGTAGTTTATCACGTATCTAAAATATTTTTGCGAATAACTTTTCTCTTACTTCTGTAGTTTAATTAATCTACAGAACACTATTTTACTTATAGCCTTGCTGAACCATCCTTAACAAAAGTTGTTTACAATCAAGAGGTACAAATTCCGTCCTCATTTTAACAGTTACACGAATTGTCTCCACTAAGTTTACTTTTCCTAGTAGTAATATATTCGAGCAAACTAAAACATCTGGATCAACATGTGGTATATAATAACCTACTTCCACGGTGTTGCCAGCTGACTAGATGCCATCTAAACCGCTTCTGTGGTCAGCAGGTATTCAAAATGAATATTTCTCGAGCGACAGGCACGGCAGCTAGTAACAAACCGCTGAACTAAAATATTCACTAGGGTGTTAGAATGGGTCACTTGACCTCCAACTTAAAATAAGTTTTAATGGCATAATACGACATCTACGATGCCCCTGCGTTAATATCTCTAGCAGGTCAGATGGCATCCGAATACCGGATGCCATCTAACTCGTGGATGCCAACTGAACCTAAAATTTTACATTATGGGATGCCAACGAATACCTTATATATATATATGTATATATATATATATATATATATATATATATATATATATATATATATATATATATGTATATATACATTTATATATTTGAAGAGAGCGGAGGTGCGGCAGACGCTCCGTCATAAAAAGCAATAAAACCGATCAAATCACGAAGAAATTATACAGAAAATTAGAAGTAAAATGATCTACAATAGTTTCTGAGTTAAACGTAGTGTTTCCGCATTTAAGCAAACATTGATAAGACAATAATTATAGTTAATAAAGTGTAATGAGTGGTATATAGAAATTTAGAAATTAAACATTTACTCAGTTCAGAAGTGTAAAAGTGGCCAGTTCGAGGAATTAGAAAAAGGTTAGGGACTGCCAGCGAAATAAAGGATCGCCCACCCTACAAAAGTGAAGTGGTATCAACATCTGGTATGCAGACTTTTTAAGATTTTTACCCTATACTACGATACGAAATATATGTTCTCAACCATATAACCTTCTAAAATACTATAAAAATTTGTTTAAAAGAAATTCATATCAAATCGGATTTTCTATTGATTGCAAGGACAACTAACTGCAAAAGATTGATATAATTACTGAAAATGAATGAATTAAAATTGGATCAAAATAAAAATATATCAATTAATGATGTGTACAGCCTTTTAATTCAGGTAAATAATAATATCACAAGCAAAATTGGAAAACTAGAAGAAATCACACAAAGCATCAACAGAGAAGTTACGGGAATAAAAGAGAAAGTAAGCAACCTCGAGAGGGAAAATATTACACTAAATAATAGACTTACACAAGTGGAAAGAAAATTTTTAAAAAATAACCTTTTATTTTATGGTGTTACGGAAGATATTTCAGACATCTTAGGCATTGTAACTGAAATAATCCAAGATTACCTAACAGTGGAAATAGCGGACACCGAAATAACTGATATACACCGAATTGGACAACGGAGTGACAAGCCCAGGCCTGTTATTGTCAAATTCTCTTCAGCAATAAAGAAAAGGGAAATAATTAGCTATTGCTATAAACTTAAAGATAGTGACCTGAGTGTAACTATAAGTGAAGATTTGATACCTGAGGATAGAAAAATGAGGAGAGATCTAGTGCAACATAAAAGGAAATTAAGAGATAAGCATCAAGTTAGCATAAAAGGCAACACACTTATAATAGATGGTCAACGGTATACATATGAGGACATTAAGCAAAACAAACATAAAAGGAATCCACCAGAAATACAGACAGAAAACGGACTAACCCACATCGCAGAACAACCCGGAACATCAAATACATCTCTGAATTCCGTAGCACAGAAAAGTGAATCTACATCCGACGGTAAAAAGTTAACTAATAACTTAAGAAAAAGAAAGTAAACGTCCATAAGTAAATAAGGTAAATAATAATAATTAAAATATAAATTGATCAATAGAAATTATATACGAAGAAAACCAAAAATTGGTCTATCTCAAAAATTAGTGAAACTAGTACGTAAGTAATATTATTGTATATTTTGTAGTGACTAATCTGTTCGTGTAGTTTTAATCTAAATTGTTCAACTATATATAGCATAATGGATCCGTATATAAAAAATTATATAAATGAATCTATAGAAGCTAAGGTTGCAAATAATCTGCAAGAATACAATTTACGTCAAAATCAGATATCGTCGAATATCAAAATTTTTCATATAAATATAAGAAGCATCACAAAAAATGCTGATGAATTATCTATATTTTTAAGCCAGTTTTCTACAAAATTTGATGTATTAGTATTAACGGAAACATTCAGAATTTCGTATCTGAACATGTTTGCAAAGCATGGATATAATCTCTTGTATAGTCATGGTGACATAAACAAAAATGATGGTGTCATAATATACATAAAAAGCACCTTAGATTACAGTTATGATATTATTAAAATTGGAGAAATAGGTGGCTTAAGACTGAATATCTCGCTTGGAAACAAAAAGATACACTTAACAGCAATACACAGATCACCCAGTACATGCCCTTATTTATTCAACAAATATTTACTGGAATACTTAATAAATAATAACAAAAAAAGAGCACTATGAACATCATAGTTGGAGACATGAACATAGATATACACTCCGAACACGACTATGCGCAGGAGTACCTAAATATATTAAATGCAAATGGCTACATTTCATATATGAATAGTTATACTAGGATTCAAGGCTTGCAGAAATCATGTATTGATCATTTTTTTATAAAAACAAACATAACACAGAATATTGTACCAATAATATTTAAACAAAGAATAACGGATCATTTTCCAATAATACTCCTAATTGAACTAAAAAATTGTGTAGAAAATCCAACAATAACTAAATTTAAATATTTCATAAATTACGAAAACTTAAAAAAAGAACTCAAAAAAGAAAAATGGCAAGAAATTTATAGTAATAATGATATAGACTTAATAACAGAACTATTTATAAATAAATTAAAAATGAGTATATCAAACAATACAAATGCTGTCAAAATAAAAAATGAGGTAAAACCAAGGAAGGAGTGGGTTACGGCTGGATTAATCAAATCAATAAATAAAAAAAATGAAAAGTACAAAGAAACCGTAAAACAGCCAAATGATAATAACTTAAAAACTCAATATAACACATATAAAAATAAACTTGCTAACCTTATAAAAACAGCAAAGATAAAGTACTTTGAGAACCAAATTAAAAAAAACAGCAATTCTACCCAAAGTTTTTGGGAGGTAGTCAATAAATTATGCCATAGAAATAATGAAAAAAAACACATACGTGAAATAAAGACGGAATGCAACAACGTAATATCAGATGAGAAGGAAATATCTAACGCATTTGTTAAACACTATAGTGAATTGGGTGAAAAATATGCAGGTAAGATACAAATTCCAGCAGATTTTAACGAAAGAGAGAACATTTTAGAAAATTCTATGTATCTGCATCCTACCAATGTAAAAGAGGTAAGTGAAATAATAAAAAGCCTTAAACCAAAAAAATCTCCAGGCTTGGACAATATACGAGCAGAAACACTGAAAGAAATCAATGACGAAAAAGTGGAACCTTTGACTTATATAATAAACAAAAGTTTCAAAAATGGACATTTTCCAAAAGCTCTAAAAGTAGGACTAATTATACCCTTGCACAAAGGCGGCCCAAGCAATGAGTTGATTAACTACAGGCCGATTTCATTAATAAGTACTATTGCGAAAATATATGAAAAAATTCTGAAAAATAAATTGTCTACTTTTTTTAATAAATTTAAAATAATTTCAAGTAATCAGTTCGGTTTTCAAACTGGTAAGTCCACAGAAGACGCTATTGCTCACTTAACACGACATGTTTATACTGCACTAGATGAAAAAATGCCATGTCTAAGTATATTCGTCGACCTTGCAAAAGCGTTCGACACAGTATCTCATAAGATATTATTAAAAAAATTAGAAAACTGTGGCATAAGAGGAACTGTAAACAATATACTTAAAAGTTATCTGTGCGACCGCATTCAATACGCTAAAATTAACGAAACTATTAGCGAACCAAAATACATCAAATATGGAGTTCCTCAGGGCACCGTCCTAGGGCCACTACTATTCACAGTGTATATAAACAGTCTGTTATCGCTTGAAAGTGCCAATACATCCATTATTAGTTTTGCAGATGATACGGTCGTAACATTTAAAGCAAATTCCTGGGATAACCTGAAAATAACAGCAGAATATGAATTCAAACAAATAAAAAAATGGCTAGGTTTCAATTTACTTACAGTGAACTTTAAAAAAACGCACTATATGCCATTTACTTCTTTAGTAACAACTTGCCAAACTTTGGGTCACTTCAAATTGAAAATAATTTAGAAATACCGGAAGCCGAATCGGTCAAATATCTCGGAATCAGGATTGACAGACATTTTCGTTGGGATATGCATACCAAGGATTTGATTAAAAAAATGAGGGGATTACTATCACGATTCAAATATTTGAAAACATACTTAGACGTAAAACAGCTCAAAACATTATATTATGCTTTGGTTCAATCCCAGCTTAATTATGGCATTATTGGGTGGGGAGGAGTAAAGGATTGTCACCTAGAAAACATAAATAAATTACAAAAATGGATCCTTAAAATTATTTACAATAAAAATTATACTTACTCCTCAGATCTTCTGTATAAAGAAGCAGAGATATTTGACTTAAGGCAGTTATTTTGCCTAACCATGCTTTCATACAATTTTGAAAATAAGGAACCCAGATGTACGAAAACTGTTGGTCAGAGATGTTATATATACTTGGCACCCAGACTATATAACCGATTACCAAATGATATAAAGAATTCTGGAAGTTACGATTATTTAAAACTAAAATAAAAGTGTGGCTCAAACAAAATTCTAGGCAAACATTACACGACATTATAAATCAAATATAGTAATATTTTAAGTAGCTTAATATAATTAATAATTGTTAATAACGTACCATAAATAAATTAATAGATTCCTACATAAAAAACGCAATATAGTTTTAAGTGAATAAATGATTATGTGTAAGGATGCGTGTATGCGTAATTAGCAAATTACTAACCTTAAATGTGTTTATATTTAACTCTAAATTTAAGTTGTATACGTCACGCACAAATCGACCTAGATCGATTTCAGTGACTGCACATGTTTATTGCGCTCATCTGTTTTGTTATTATTAAGAATTATTATACTATTGTCATTTTTGCAAATAATAATTATATATATATATATATATATATATATATATATATATATATATATATATATATATATATATATATATATATATATATATATATATATAATATATATATATATATATATATATATATATATATATAAATAAAAAAATAGAAGAAGATTTTTATTGGGGGGGGGGGCTAAAAAGCAGAAAATAAAAGAATAATAATAACACAGGTCAACATTTAGTTTTAAAAAATACACAGGACTCTACCTAGGTACCCAGGGGTTTTTGGGGTCGCTGATTCCGATGCCGAGGTCGGTTAAGCTCTATCACGTCAGGTTCAAGGACATCTGAAGGTCAAACTAAGAAAAGGTGGTTGAAAAAATCTGAGAAAATTTACACATGGGTTTTTGGGGTCGCTGAGTCCGAATTCGGTGTTCGCTTACCCTTAAAAGGCATCCGGAGGTCATTTCAAGGCTAATTTGAGAAAAACGGAGAGAAAGCTGTTAAAAAATCTGAAAAAATTTACATATAGGGTTTTTGGGTCGCTGAGTCTGTATCCGATGCCGGTTGACCTCTATCACGTCAGTTTCAAGGTCACTTGAAGGTCAAACTAAGAAAAGGTGATTGAAAAAATCTGAAAAAATTCACGCATAGGTTTTTGGGATCGGTGAGTCCGAATCCGGTGTTCGTTTACCCTTAAAAGGCATCCGGAGATCATTTCAAGGTTAATTTGAGAAAAACAGAGGAGAAGCTGTCAAAAAATCTGAAAAAACTTATATATAGGTTTTTTGAGTCGCTGAGTCTGCATTCGATGTCGGTTGACCTCCATCACGTCAGTTTCAAGGTCATTTGAAGGTTAAAGTAAGAAAAGATGGTTGAAAGAATCTGAAAAAATTCACACAGGTTTTTCGGGTCGCTGAGTCCGAATCCATTGTTCGCTTACCCTTAAAAAAAAGAGGCATCCAGAGGTCATTTCAAGCCGGCATTCGTCCGCCAGCTTTAGCTGCACATGAAGATTCTTCGGCTATCTCAGTGCAAATATATTTAACTCAATGAATCACCTACCTATTTTCTTCTGTGAAAGGATGGCCTTTAGGTATAGTTGCAGAAGCAGAGCGAACATGCAAGTAAAGAGTACCACGGGCGTTGGCTTCACTCACTTGGAGCTCAATCAGTGCTGGTTTTGCCTATAAGCTGAGTAAACGCCAGCTTAGGGCCTCGCATTTAGGGGGCCTCCGAACTCAGATTTCATACGCAGATATGCACGTTTATTTTATTAGAAGAGAAAGCTTCAACGAAAAACATGCCTAGAGCTTAGGGCCTCCGGTTACCTAAAACCGGTCCTGATCTCAATCCTGTCAGGGTCAAAGTAATTTAATGGTTTCCTGAGTCAGACAAACTGACAAGGAGGCAGACAGACTGTCAGATAGAAACATTTAGTCATTCAGTCAGACAGAATTACTGACAGAAAGGCAGGATGTCAAATAGATGGACAGAGAGAAAATGCAGGCGGATGATAAATACAGACTAACAAGCAAACAAACAGGTGTGCAGGTATAAGCGCAGACAGATAAACAGACAATAAGTAGGCAGGTGAGCATTCGTATAAATTTTTTCTAATTTTTTTCACCTCCTATTCTTACTTTAACCTTCAAATGACCTTGAACGTGAGGTGATAAAGGTCAACCGACATCGGATTCGGACTCAGAGACCCCCCAAGAGCCTATGTGTGAATTTTTTAGATTTTTGCAAAAACCTTTTCTTAGGTTGACCTTCAAATGACCTTGAACCTGACGTGATAGAGCTTAACTGACCTCGGCAACGGAATCAGCGACCCCAAAACCCTTGGGTACCTAGGTAGAGTCTGGTGTATTTTTTCAAACTGAATGTTGACCAGTGTAATCTTCCACCTTCCAAAGATATTTTAAAAACCTAGATTATTCTGGAGCAAAAATGTAAATATTTCCCTCTAGCAAGAAATAAAAATGTTTTAAAAAGCATTCGAGACCAAAACTCTAGAATATATTTGTTGGTTAATCATAAATTTTGCTATACTAATTAATGATAGTTTATTGGAGTCATCTCGAATGCTTTTCAAAAATTTTTAGACAATTCAAAAATTTTTCTCTTGCTGGAGGGAAATATTTACATTTTTGCTCCAAAATGATTAAGTTTTGAACATTTTACTTCTTTAAGTATATCATCTCTTTGAAATATTTTATATTATTTTCTGTTTTTCTGCATTCCGTTGGTTCCAAGTTTTCTCCTCGTCAAACATGAATTTGGAGAAATACTCTGTAAGAATGTTGACGTAATGCTTCGGATGTTGCTGGCAGTCTTCGTAGAATCCCGGTAGTACTAGATTGGCGGACTAACTTATTGAAGATAATGAATCTTTGATGATTCAAAGATGTAATTTCTTTTTTCGTTGAGCTACGGTTGTTGAATATACGGACAACCTCTTCGAGATCTTTTCTTTTATTGACGATTTCCACCGTTTGTACTTTTCCTTTACCAAAGAAAGCTGAAGTGTTATCGCATCCACTGAACGTGTGGCCATACAGCTTTTTAAAACTTCCGAGGACTGCAAGTCACGAGAACTGTAATCTTTATTTTTTATTTATCTCTGAGCCTCTCTTAAGAAACGGATATCTTTATCTTCAGGTGCGAGAGCGATAATCAATGCGAGAAGATCAATATCTTGTCCGAGGATGACCACTGTATCGTTTCCATGAGATTCGTTTAAGGCGGTTTGAACTATGAGTACGTCAACGTCGTCTACAGCAGTAATTGTTTTGATTCCCTCGTTTTTAAATCTCTCCACCAATTGCGAAATAAACCATTCCTTTTTGTGAGATTGTTTATCATTTTATTTTGCGTTTCAGTCAGTGGCGTGTTCTCATGAAAAACAATTTCCGGTGAAATGCGTTTCAAAAGACGCTGCTGTCTTTCGATGCTCTTCATACTGCAGTCAGCATATCCGTCAAACACTACAGTCACTTTTTGGCCGTAATGTTTACGAATAAAGCTGCTTCGGCCATACTACACGATGAATCAAATTGCCGCCATCAACAATGAACTGGCAATCGGAAAAATCTATTGGCCTCTCTCGTACAGCATTGAAAATATCATACAGACGATTTCTTAATTTTCCTCATTAACCCTTTCTTATTGAAGAGAAGAAGTGGAATTGAAGCAAGCTCAGAGTTGAAATATGACTCCAAATCTTCTTTTGTGTGAACGGTACAGATTATCCTCTAATATAATTGCAAAGAAGGGGAAAATACATAAACTACTTGCGACAAAACCCTCTATATATGCATCTAATAGAGAAAATTCTGCTCAAGAAATTCATTCCTGAGCATTTTTCTCGTTAAAGTAACCGGTTTTAAGATATTCGGAGTCAAACTTGGAATAGGATGGATTTTTACCTCTGCGCCCCAAACTACGCCTCTGTTCGGACGCTGTTAATGCGAAATAGGTGAGGATAAGCTACAAGGTTAATAGTACATTTTTTATGCAGAATTTAACATGACGATTTTTTTATTTCCTATACTTCTTTCTCTTTCGACGAACGGTTTACAAGATAAAAACCAGCGTTAAGTCCCCGTAATATGGCCGAAGCAGCTCTATTCATAATCATTACGGACGTTTCACCCCTAAATTGTGGGGAACTATTCGGGTATCTATTTCGAACCCTATCTAGATTACGCATCCCAAATATTATTACTTTATAAATTATTTCTTCTAAAATATCTAATTTACGTGGACTAATATGTAACAATTGTGTTACAAAATTGAACTGATTCAGTGATGTCTTTTGAAAAGCATTTTAAATAGTAATAATAATTCCCTTAAGAACATATTTTGAATTACATACATTATTCTACAATAGATATTTAGCGTGAACGGTTCATTTTAAAACAGATAATCGCACATTATCAGGTAAAACACCAATGTAATCTGATAGAGTATAACTTACACAATATGAATCATCATAATAACAAACGCACACGATTGCATAGCGCAACTAATTGCGCAAGCGCTAGAGCATTTTACACTATAGAAGTCTGGCAACCTCGAAGGAGGCAAAGTCTACCGTTATATATAACAGTTTTAAATACATTGAGTCAGAGAGGTACTATTTATATAACGAGGTGTAAACATACCAATCGTATGAACAAAAATGTGTATGTAAAAAAAGATAAAAATCCTTTCCCCTCTCCGCGTGCCCTTGGTAAGTGAAATTTGGCGGTTATGTATATGTAAACAGAACTAATCTATCTATATTATTTCTAGTG
>OW386292.2:81250653-81273552 GCA_936432065.2 Rutpela maculata
ATATATATATATATATATATATATATATATATATATATATATATATATATATATATATATATATAATGCGTGTGTGTGTGTGTGTACATATATATATATATATATGTACACACACACGCACGCACACGCACACGCACACGCACACACACGCGCACACGCGCACACACACGCACACACACACACACAGCAAGTTGAGATCCTTTTTATATATTTCACATACAAGTTTTGAAAGGCGAGATCCGATTTCGGATCTCATCTTTCTAAGCGTGTATATTTTTATTTATTTTTTTATTTTATTTTAAATGCCTTATTTATATTAACGTCCTGGCGAAGTTTAGCTAGTGCTACTCTACCACTTAACCAGGACGGCGAGATGAGTTACGGTAACCCATCCAAGTGATGGACTCGCCCGGCCGTGCTTAACTTCGCCGATCGAGCCCAGTCACTGAAACCGGTACCGTACCTCACCTCACCACCATACCCATCAATTATGTCTTTAATAACTAATTTTAAATTTTGATGTGGATCTCATTTATATTTTATACATTTGTAGTTCAAGTTTGTCGACTGTAGAGGGAGTATGACTGGACTTCATGGCGTAGATATATATACATAAAGATGAGATCCATCCAAGACGGCAACGTTGTATCAATAAGGTATATTATGCTAGAACTTAGGTCGGGGGTAAATTCCAGTGTGTAATCGTTATCAGTAAAGATAGTCGGATTTAGAGGCCCACTACTCCAGAAAAATACGAATGATATATTCAATTTTTTTTGTTTACGACAACCATAAATATGCACTGATATGAATGATTTTGTTTTAAACTTTTACTTAACTTATTATGTTTGTATGTCTCTCCGGTTTAAAATTTATACTAATTTTTTATCCCACTTCCCATTACCCGACTGAGTTGAAATTTCGCATGACTATACAATATTCACTCAAAAATCTGTAGCGAAAAAATATACAGGGTGGTCTCACAAAAAAATAAATAATAAAATACAGTGTGTCCCAGGATAGATGTGAATTTTGGAATGGTATTTGGGAATTGAGTCCTGCTTGTTGTAAAACTAAAGTATACCAAAAATGACTTGATTTGGTGTTCTACAGGGTGTTTTATAAGCAAAGTTGTAAAAATCACCACCAATAAAGTACCTTTATTTTTCAAAATCCCAGTGAACACCCAGTCGTTTAGAAAACGTTTATTTTACGAAAATTATACGAAATGATAGTTTAATTTTAGAAATCGTATATTTATTATACGTTTTCTGTAAACGTCTATAATATAAATGTTTTTATCACGTATATAATAAACCAGAGAAATATATATTTTTATTTATGTTACGCAAAATTCTTCTAGTTAATTTCAATACATGTCAACAGTTTTACAAATGTGAGTTAAATGAAGAAATCTTGTTAAACTCATATTTATTGTTTTGAACCAGTTTATAATGAATGTCTTTTAAATGTCTGTTTTATACTTATAGTAATGGTATGATACATACTATATTTATACCAAAAGTTCCCGATTCATCGTTTACCCTGCATGTTCCCGATGCAGTGCGCCTTGGACAGCCAATCACGAAGCTGCATCTGCATCATGTGAGGTGGTATGACATCAGGGCTATCAGACTGACCTGTTAGAACTTCGATTTCTTCTTAGATTTTGTGAAAAGTGTCACTGTTGTGTTTATCATTGTGAGTGTGTATTGAAGGTATATTATTACCTGTTCCCTTCAAGGTAAGAATCACTATTATTTATAGTAGTTTATAGTATTTATAGTAGTAAGGTTCAAGAAATTATTCCAGTCAATCTGTCATTTGACCCGTGAATAATTCCTACAAGGACTTTTATGTTTGTATAACGTAGGAAGATTGCTTAAACAAAGGTTTTAGCAAATATATAATATAATCTATAATATTGATAACTAATTACTACGTAAGAGCAACGGGGACAGGTGTAATTGCAAAAATCTGCAGTGAAACACAAAGTTTCACCATACTAACGGCTGTAAATGGTAAAATGTTAACAATAGAAAAAAAATAGTTTGAATACAAGTTGTATCTCTTTTTGTATCACTTTTTATTTTCTAATGTATTGGTAATGTCTAATTTCAAAGTAGAACTAACATGAAAGGAAATAATTGAAGAAAACATAGTTTGACCATAATTTTTTCCATATGGCGGATGTAGGGGCATGACATTTTTATAGAAAACATTCCTCATGTTCTTTTATTCATCGGACGAGTAGTGCGCAGACATCCATCCATCCCTTTTCTACAGCGTAAAAGAGACAGAGATAGCAAAACATTGATGAATAATAGAACTCGCGGATTAATTAAAAGACTGTGGCAATTTCTCTGCATTATGTAAACAAAAAATTCCTCATAGAAATTATTTACCGGTATGCCCCATTTTTTTGCTCACAGAATATGTACTTTACAATTGAAGAGATAACTATCCTCATTTTTCGTGTTATTTGAAAAAGTTGTTTAAAATGTTAAAATAAGCCTAGATACAAAATTTCAATCTTTTTTTGAAAAATGTAAAAAGGTGAACTTAGCACGTAATCGGTACATGTTATTTTCTGATTTTTAATTAATTTAAAATGAAAAAAATAATTTCACCAAGAAAAATTAACACTTTTTTAATATTTCCAGGGAGGCAGGTCAGGAGGTCAGTGAAACCGCAATTAAAGCAGCCGTGCAAGATTGGCTGAAACTAGCTAAATCTAGATATGCTAACAGCAATAAACGAAATTTTTTATTTCTTTACTATTGTTTTTAAAATAATGTTAAATTATTTACTTTACTTAATAAAGACTTTTTTGCTTCTAGCTTATACAACGTGATCTACCAAGAAATGCGGAAAATAAAATGGTGTGATAGTCTTCAATCTGCAAAATTTTAGAGGATTCTGAGGTAATTTAGTATATTAAATTATTAGTCAATTTGCGAAGGTACACTACTGATGTTGAGTAAGTCCTGACCTAATTCTGAAGAGGTCGACGAACTTACTGGCGAAATAACGTATTCGAGTTGTTTACATTTCCTTAATTGGCATAAAAAGTGAGCCGGCCGGCGAGATCAAAAAAAGAGGTCTACACACGATCGAGCGGCAGGTAGTCAACATTGTTGGTACGCTTTGAAGATAATTGGAATTCCAGCGGACCAATTCACTTTTACGAATGAGTTCAAAGCATGCCGACAAGGCTGGCTCCGTGCCACTGGATCGTGTGTAGACCCCTAGACAGCCGCGTTTTTTGCTTCCGGTCGTGTCATTGACCGGTTTAACTAAATATCTCGTATATCTGCTTTTCATTTCAGCATAAGATCAACGTCTTCGATTTATTTCGGTATTTTTGTAGTGTCATTTGATTAAAACCAAAAGTGACTTCTATCTTATTATCGAGCTTTGCTGTCAGTAGTGTCGATCCCAAGTCTGATAAAGTGATATGGTTGTACCGCGTTACGTTAGATTAGTTGAAGTCATTGGCGGCGCATTTCTACAAAAAAATAAGGTAATTTTTTTGGTTATTTTTTAAAAAATTTTTCATTTTTTTACTCCTTTCGGTGGGGACAACCTACTGTTAAATTTTCCGCATGTCCTAGTAGATCACGTTGTATTTTCTATTTTAACTATATTCAATTTCTGAAAGCAAATTCCGAAGATGATTCTGCTAAGAGACCAAAATGATAACTGAATAAGATTCGTTGGTACGTTTTCTTCAATTCTCTTGCTATAAAAGCATTAAAATTTTTTAATTAGTAGGTATTAAATGCAATGCAATGCGATGGACATTCAATATTTTTATTTTCTAAAGTGATTTGTTTTTATTATGACAATCTCAAGTTTTAGTAAAATAACAAAATAAAACCGTTTTATAAAATATGCCTTAAAAGTTTGCTTAGGCTACATGATTTTCTTATTATTTTTGTTATGACTATTTTTTACCGGGTAATATATATATATATATATATATATATATATATATATTTACTAAACATAATTTCTCTCTGAAGCAACCTTCTATACATCCTTATTTTAAAAACCGCTGCCCAAGGAATCACTACTTCCACATCCAGATTCTCTATCCAAGTCGCTCACAACGAAAAAACTTTGTATGTGAAAATAATTATTTATGGAACTTTAATAATATAATATTTGAAATCCTCTACCCCAAAAACCCATAAAACGATACCCCACATCGATAGTGGGGTGGGGGGTGGTGATAAGGGGGTGGTAGTGGGGGTGGATGAAGTAAAAAAATATTTTGAGGTTTCTGGTTCCTGTACATAGGTACACTAAATCACATTTTTTTTTCATCCCCTTTAAAAATGGGGTGGGGGTGGTAATGGGGGTGGCTAATGCCAAAAATTTTTTTGTGACCTTAGCTTCTCTTGTATATACTAAATACCAATTTTATGGACTCTTACCTGCTTGATTGACCTATTTACCCCAAATTTACCCCAATTTACCCCCCAACCCTTCGACGGAACAAGATGAAAATATAATCTAGTTCTAGATCTCGTTAAAGTACATATGTGTACCAAACTTCAAGTCAATATCTTAAACAGTTCCAGAGTAAACGTGCGCACAAAAAAAAGTTACAGACAGACAGACCGACAGACAGACAGACAGAAAATTTTTTTTCGCTCAAACTTAAAATCTCGACGTTTCGTGACATTTTAAGCCTATTTGGACAATAAAAATTTTTAAAATTTTTTTTGTCGTTACTATACTTCCACTGGACGTGGAAGTAAAATAAGGAAATTGACCAGACTACAACAAATTGCAAGTCTGGCGCGTTAAGTGTAATAATCACATATTACTACGAAACGCTGTAATTCGATTTTAGCAAACACCGACCGAAAGACTTATTCCTAAATTAAAGGAACTCTCGTGTCAGCCACTGCACACCACTTGCAGACTGCAGTTTCGAGCTGTTGGCTCTCATCAGTGCAAGGTAGGCATGCAGTGACTGGCAACGAGATTTCGGGTGACATGGTACATGTTCACAATCTTAAGACTGCAACATGCAAAATAAATCGAAGGCGCCGTCTCGCGGTCGCTGTTCACTACAATCGAATTGGTTAGCCTGAGATGGGCAGCAAATGTTCAAAAATATGCTTCTAGAAGGCAGAGTATTTACTAAACGTAATTTCTCTCTGAAGCAACCTTCTATACATCCTTATTTTAAAAATAAGGAAATTGACCAGACTACAACAAATTGCAAGTCTGGCGCGTTAAGTGTAATAATCACATATTATTACATTATTGCAATTGTTGTAGTCTGGTCAATTTCCTTATTTTTAAAATAAGGATGTATAGAAGGTTGCTTCAGAGAGAAATTACGTTTAGTAAATACTCTGCCTTCTAGAAGCATATTTTTGAACATTTGCTGCCCATCTCAGGCTAACCAATTCGATTGTAGTGAACAGCGAGCGCGAGATGGCGCCTTCGATTTATTTTGCATGTTACAGTCTTAAGATTGTGAACATGTACCATGTCACCCGAAATCTCGTTGCCAGTCACTGCATGCCTACCTTGCACTGATGAGAGCCAACAGCTCGAAACTGCAGTCTGCAAGTGGTGTGCAGTGGCTGACACGAGAGTTCCTTTAATTTAGGAATAAGTCTTTCGGTCGGTGTTTGCTAAAATCGAATTACAGCGTTTCGTAGTAATATGTGATTATTACACTTAACGCGCCAGACTTGCAATTTGTTGTAGTCTGGTCAATTTCCTTATTTTTAAAATAAGGATGTATAGAAGGTTGCTTCAGAGAGAAATTACGTTTAGTAATATATATATATATATATATATATATATATATATATAGAAGCATTAGTGTCTTAAGTAAGTGAAAATATAAAAAATAATGGGAGAATCACTTAGCATAAAAATTTTTTTATAACTTGGGATTCATATAGGTACGTGAAAGAATCTTCAATACGCATAGGTGAATTAATAAGTAATACATTGGTAAATCTTTTTGTATTCTATATTCACACAAACAATAAATGCATATGGAATATATTTATATGACATACATGCCACATATATAATATATGTGATATAGATATATTTCATATGTGTTTATAAATTGTTTGCGTAACTGTAAATGCAAAACATTATTAATGGTGTGGCATATGTGTGACATAAAAGTCTTAGATAAACGTTTAATAGTGGGATGTCACATATGGAACATAAACGTCTTCGATATACGTTTATTAGTGGTGTGGCGTATACGAAACATAGACGTCTTAGATATACGTTTAATAGTGGGGTGTCGTATATGGAATATAGACGTCTTAGGTATGCGTTTAATAGTGGGGTTTCATATACAAAACTCAGACGTCTCAGATATACGTTTATTGATGGTTTGTCATATACGAAATATAAACGTTGATTTGGCGGACATTTTGAAGTGTATTCAACGGCTCGATAAACTTCAATTATACGGGTGGTATAAACAAAAAAAAACGTTTATTAAATAGTTTAGTGTTCACTAGGATATGAAAAAATTCCACTAAGAAAAGTTATTTGAATGCAATTTTATAACTCTATAGCAAATTTCAGGAATATAAAATTATTTTTTTGAAACTTCCCATTTTTTTCAATAAATTAGTATTTTATTTTGAACCATTCAATTAAAACTGCATAGAAATTATTTTTTGTGAATTAATATTTAAAGTTATGTAGAAGCTAAAAGTTGGCTATGAGAAAAGCAGTGGATGCACATTTATCATTTATTATTGACATGTCTGTCAAACGTAGTCAATATTATCCTTAATTTCTGTTTCAAATTAATGAACCAAGCATAAAAAATTAAGTGAAAATGGTACTCACAATGCGTGAAAAAATTTATATTGTGCAATGCTACGGAATTGGTGGTGAAAACTCGCTAAGAGAAGTGGTAAGCCAATTTAATTTGAAATTTCCAAACACTGCTTTGTCACGTACTCAGGCTATGAGAATAATTAAAAAGTTTCTGGCTACTGGTAGTGTTCTTAACATGAAAAGAAAAATAAAAGCATATGATGAAGACAATGTTGGGGCTATTATAACTCATGCTTCTGTTATAGAAAATCCTAGGATGCCACTAAGAGAGAAATCAGCTCTTATTAATATTAGCAAGTCTGAACTCCAAAGAATTTACAAGGCAAAGAAAATTAGGGCATATAAAGCAAATTATAAACATACGCTTGAAGAGGGAGATGACAGCCGTAGGTTGGATTTTTGTTTGACCATTGGAGAAAAAATCATGGAAGAGAGATTTTTTCATCATTTCATAATTTTCTCAGATGAATCCACGTTCACAACCAATGGTGTTATTTCATCTCAGAATTGTCGGTTTTGGGCTTCTGAAAATCCAAATTTTTGAATTCATTGTAGAAGACAATATTATAAAAAAGTGAATGTGTGGTGTGCCGTTTCTTATCACGTTGGAGTTATTGCACCTTATTTCATTGAGGGAAGGTTAAACCAGCACACTTATTTACAGCTTCTTGAAAGATTTTCTGAAGAACATTTAAATATTTTAAGAGATATGCCTTTAGTTCATTTTCAACATGATGGTTGCCCTGGCCACTCCACAGAAATGGTTAATCGGTGGTTGAATTTAAATTTTGGAGAAAATTGGATTGCCGGGAATGGACCGATCAAGTGGCCGGCGAGATCCCCAGACCTATCAATATTGGATTTGTTTTTATGGGGTCGCCTCAAGCAGTTGGTTTACGCTGAACCACTTCCTAACGATGTAGCAGTATTGAAGCAGAGAATTACAAATGCCGTAAACTCCATACCGTTAGATCATATTCGAAAGAGTTTTAAGGACTTCAGGTGAAGGATTGAAATGTGTGTGGATGTGAGTGGTAGCTATGTCAAATAATAAAAAAAATTGTAAACATTGTTTTGTATTGGTCGATAGTTAATTTGTTTGTGAATCTGTTATGTTTTTGACATTTATTACTTGTTATAATTTTTAAACCTCATTAATCTTCTGTTAGTAATTGTTTCATGCTTTACAATTAGTTCGATTAACATCATACCTTCTTACATCTCGTACATTCAATTTTTTATTTACCAATAGCCTACTTTTTGAGATGATTAACATTTGCTCCTACACAACTTTAAATATGCATTCAACTCTTAATTAGAAAGTTTCCTATTTTAGAAATATCATGCATATTCAACCTCATTTAGTAGTCTTTCAGATAACTAGTCAAACAAAAAAAAAATCTCGTTATCTGAAAAACTTGCGAACTTATTCAATTTCTTATTTGAATACTTTGCCTCGGCTGAAGTCCACCGTGACGTCACAATACACAACGCGCTGACTTGCCATGCCGGCGACGCGCTGTATGTTCCCTTTATTTAGTGTATGTGCTCGATTTTCTGAAATATCACAAAATGTCACTTTTGATTCGTTCGTGCCGAGCCGAATTTTCGAATTTCGTCGTGCAATTTACGATCAGATTTATCTGGAAGACTTCCTCTTTACGTCGCGACATCATACGGCCGTCCCAATGGTGTTTTTCGAAAAATATGAACTTGCCAAAATTGCATTTTTTAGCAATTTTTTCGGCTCTCAAATGCAAGCTGGCTATAAACTGCCGGTGCCTGCCAGCAAGTATAAAGATGCCCGTGCCCGCTCGCTGTTGGCGGAATCATATATTGTGACGTAATCGAGCTCAGGCCAGATGATCGCGGCATTTTAAACTTGGAAGGACCATAACTTTTTTTATTTATAGAGATAATTTAAAAAAAAAATTACAGACATTTTTTAGATTTTTAAGACTATTTATTACGAGAAAATGAGAAAAATGGAAACTTCCTAATTCGCAAAAAATGGGAAGTTTCAAAAAAATAATTTTATATTCCTGAAATTTGGTATAAAGGTATAAAATTGCATTCTAAAGAACTTTTCTTAGTGGAATTTTTTCATATTTTGAAAATTAAAGATACATTAGTGGTGATTTTTACAACTTTGCTTATAAAACACCCTGTAGAACATCAAATCAAGTCATTTTTGGTATACTTTAGTTTTACAACAAGCAGGACTCAATCCCCAAATACCATTCCAAAATTCCAAAATTTTTGGTCCATTACACCTCTTGTGTCTATCTATCCTGGGACACACTGTATATGAAAAAATTGTTTAAAAATATAGGGTTGTATTAAATGTACTAAAATGGAAATAATATATTTCTTTAGTCATATAATTAGGAAGTTTCCATTTTTCTCATTTTCTCGTAATAAATAGTCGTTAAAATCTAAAAAATATCTGTAATTTTTTTTTAAATTATCTCTATAAATAAAAAAATTATGGTCCTTCCAAGTTTAAAATGCTGCGATCATCTGGACTGAGGCTCGATTACATGATTCCGCCAACAGCGAGCGGGCGTGGGCACCGGCAGTTGCATTTGAGAGCCGAAAAAATTGCTTAAACATTCAATTTTGGCACGTTCATATTTTTCGAAAATCACCATTGGGGCGGCCGTATGATGTCGCGACGTAAAGAGGAAGTCTTCCAGATAAACCTGATCGTAAATTGCACGGCGAAATTCGAAAATTCGGCTCGGCACGAACGAATCAAAAGTAACATTTTGTGACATTTCAGAAAATCGAGCACATACACTAAATAAAGGGAACATACGGCGCGCCGCCGGCATGGCAAGTCAGCGCGCTGTGTATTGTGACATCACGGTGGACTTCAGCCGAGGCGAAGTATTCAAATAAGAAATTGAATAAGTTCGTGAGTTTTTCAGATATTTAGATAATTTTTTTTTTGTTTGACTAGTTATCTGAAAGTCTCCTAAATGAGGTTGAATGTACATGATATTTCTAAAATAGGAAACTTCCTAATTATAATTTTATATTTTTGATTATGAGAAATAACAAGTCTTTGGTACCTAATTTGAATTTGAATTTATTTTAACTTAACTTCGACTTATTTCCACAAGAAAAGCTAATAGAATACTAGAAATTCGACTGGGGACCAGTCCTATACTTCCCACCTATTTACGAAAAATGCTTAAAAAATAAAAAGGTTGTGGTTTGAACTCGCGATCTTCAGTTAAGAGCCAATTTCAATTCCAATTCAAATAATCTTTGTTAAATTTACAGAGTACATAAATGTTTGCCTCCGACAGCTGATCCGGAGCCAGCCAATAAGCCGCGTGCATTATAAATATTGGTCTTTGCATTTGCATTAATATTTATGATTTATGCTTAGGTACATTTGTAAATAAGAATACCACTTTTAGGAAAGAAGGAAGCTTGTATTTATTATTTATTATACACCAATATTTGTAATCCCTCGTTACTATACTAATATAATTAAGGTATTAGGGAAATCCGTTTCTGCGTTGTAATGGTGTTTCTCCATTTGGGTAGCAGGTTTGGAGATTTTTCCAGGGTTCATCATTTATACCAGAAATTAGAAACCAAATCCAAATAAAACCATTTATTAACAAATAACGTAGTTTCCAAAATATGTACAAACATCAGGTCGTCGTATGTTTTACGACTTTATATTATATAATCAAATACAAATAAGAAAGAGAGAAACGGAGTGAGTGTAATGTGTATCTCTTTCTAACGTCGTGTATGCAGGTTCGAGTCGACGTGGTCAACGAGACAGACACAAACGGGAATAATCCTCTATTTATAAAATAGCGGGTATCTGGTAAGCGTCCGCGACGTCGTATGAGAAGTTAAATTTATTTCGTTCCCCTAGCTCAGCTCGCTAAAGTATGAAAGTCAATTAAACTCTGATTTGTGAATGATTCCGGCTGGCTTTTATACAAAAGTTCTGGCTCCCACTTAGTGAAATTATCCCCATACTCGATATTTCAATCACGTGCAGTTACATTATTAAATGACAGGAGATTAAACAAGACAGGATGTATAGTCCGTTACGCGAAATGTTGATCGTAATGAATGTATAGTCTATTACGAGATATATGGCGTATACTTCATTACACTCCCCCCCTTTCTTTACAAAAAAAAAAAATAAAATTCTGGAATCCATCGTCTGACTTTGGACCAAGTGTAGGGTCAACAGGAATGATCCTTGCAGAATTTTGAGGTGTTCCATTGTCAGTCTGGTATAATACAGGTGTCGGCGTAGCTGGTAGAAAAAGATCTTAACAAAAAGAAAATAGTTTAGGTACGTTCCAAGTTAAAATTTCAGATAAATAGTGAATAGAGTTTATACAAAACAAAATAATAAAAATAATAAAACCTATCTTTAATGGATTTACAACTGAAAAAAAAAACTTCGATAAAACATCACTTTGAGAAAAAAAAAATTAAAAAACTGAAATTCCTAACGATTAAAATTATTTACAGGTGAAAAGAAAAAACTATGCTGTTCAGACAAACGAAATACTTAATATAAAACTAAACAATTAATTTGCTTTTCCCGGGAGGCGGATTATTCCTGACACTGGAGGTCCGCACACTCTGGATGTGGTGCCGTCAGGGTTTTTTACTCGGAACTTCTTTTTCAGATTCCTGTTGGTTGGTGCTTTTAATGTCGCCGTTGGAAACGTTGGGGCGACTGGGCACGGGAAGCATTTGCCAGGAAGCTGTGGCGTTGCTGGCGTTGGATCGTCATCTTCCAAAAAGAATGCTGCAAGGCACAGGATGTTTCTGCCTGGGGTCGGTGGCTTCTCTGGACTTGGTGTGTCTCCAAACAAACGCTTCATCTTTTCTCGCAGAGCTTGCGAAGGGGAAATTGTTGTCGGAGGTGGTGTTGTCGGTACAGGTTCTGGAGTTGCAGGCAGAGGCGAAATCATCTCAGGAAGGTGAACCTTTCTTCTCATGCAATTTAATTTTGCTTTCGGTGGTGTTCTCTCTTCATCTTCCGTCTCTAATCTGTAGGATCTAGAGAGTTCTGTCGGGCTATAGTAAATGTATAGGTTTGAATAATTTTCGTCCGTAATTCTAACCATCGGTGTCGATAACTCGGGGGTAGCTGACGGTGAATACACCTTGCCATTGTGAAGTGCTGCACACAACTGGCCAAAGATTATTTGTAGCTGGTATTTTATAGGGCAGGTTACCATATCCCTTCCTGAGTAAGTCAGGCATGCGCCTTTATTAAATCTTTAACGTGGACACGTTGTGTTTTCCTGCCGGTAAAGATTCCCATTTAATATACAGTAATCTGGTTTTTTTCAGGTTTTTCTGTAACCAATTTGATGGTGTCCTGGTACCATGTACAATTTTCAGCATCTGTTATAGTAAGAATATAGCCGTCGGTACTTTTAGGAAAGAAGGAAGCTTGTATTTATTATTTATTATACACCAATATTTGTAATCCCTCGTTACTATACTAATATAATTAAGGTATTAGGGAAATCCGTTTCTGCGTTGTAATGGTGTTTCTCCATTTGGGTAGCAGGTTTGGAGATTTTTCCAGGGTTCATCATTTATACCAGAAATTAGAAACCAAATCCAAATAAAACCATTTATTAACAAATAACGTAGTTTCCAAAATATGTACAAACATCAGGTCGTCGTATGTTTTACGACTTTATATTATATAATCAAATACAAATAAGAAAGAGAGAAACGGAGTGAGTGTAATGTGTATCTCTTTCTAACGTCGTGTATGCAGGTTCGAGTCGACGTGGTCAACGAGACAGACACAAACGGGAATAATCCTCTATTTATAAAATAGCGGGTATCTGGTAAGCGTCCGCGACGTCGTATGAGAAGTTAAATTTATTTCGTTCCCCTAGCTCAGCTCGCTAAAGTATGAAAGTCAATTAAACTCTGATTTGTGAATGATTCCGGCTGGCTTTTATACAAAAGTTCTGGCTCCCACTTAGTGAAATTATCCCCATACTCGATATTTCAATCACGTGCAGTTACATTATTAAATGACAGGAGATTAAACAAGACAGGATGTATAGTCCGTTACGCGAAATGTTGATCGTAATGAATGTATAGTCTATTACGAGATATATGGCGTATACTTCATTACACTCCCCCCCTTTCTTTACAAAAAAAAAAAATAAAATTCTGGAATCCATCGTCTGACTTTGGACCAAGTGTAGGGTCAACAGGAATGATCCTTGCAGAATTTTGAGGTGTTCCATTGTCAGTCTGGTATAATACAGGTGTCGGCGTAGCTGGTAGAAAAAGATCTTAACAAAAAGAAAATAGTTTAGGTACGTTCCAAGTTAAAATTTCAGATAAATAGTGAATAGAGTTTATACAAAACAAAATAATAAAAATAATAAAACCTATCTTTAATGGATTTACAACTGAAAAAAAAAACTTCGATAAAACATCACTTTGAGAAAAAAAAAATTAAAAAACTGAAATTCCTAACGATTAAAATTATTTACAGGTGAAAAGAAAAAACTATGCTGTTCAGACAAACGAAATACTTAATATAAAACTAAACAATTAATTTGCTTTTCCCGGGAGGCGGATTATTCCTGACACTGGAGGTCCGCACACTCTGGATGTGGTGCCGTCAGGGTTTTTTACTCGGAACTTCTTTTTCAGATTCCTGTTGGTTGGTGCTTTTAATGTCGCCGTTGGAAACGTTGGGGCGACTGGGCACGGGAAGCATTTGCCAGGAAGCTGTGGCGTTGCTGGCGTTGGATCGTCATCTTCCAAAAAGAATGCTGCAAGGCACAGGATGTTTCTGCCTGGGGTCGGTGGCTTCTCTGGACTTGGTGTGTCTCCAAACAAACGCTTCATCTTTTCTCGCAGAGCTTGCGAAGGGGAAATTGTTGTCGGAGGTGGTGTTGTCGGTACAGGTTCTGGAGTTGCAGGCAGAGGCGAAATCATCTCAGGAAGGTGAACCTTTCTTCTCATGCAATTTAATTTTGCTTTCGGTGGTGTTCTCTCTTCATCTTCCGTCTCTAATCTGTAGGATCTAGAGAGTTCTGTCGGGCTATAGTAAATGTATAGGTTTGAATAATTTTCGTCCGTAATTCTAACCATCGGTGTCGATAACTCGGGGGTAGCTGACGGTGAATACACCTTGCCATTGTGAAGTGCTGCACACAACTGGCCAAAGATTATTTGTAGCTGGTATTTTATAGGGCAGGTTACCATATCCCTTCCTGAGTAAGTCAGGCATGCGCCTTTATTAAATCTTTAACGTGGACACGTTGTGTTTTCCTGCCGGTAAAGATTCCCATTTAATATACAGTAATCTGGTTTTTTTCAGGTTTTTCTGTAACCAATTTGATGGTGTCCTGGTACCATGTACAATTTTCAGCATCTGTTATAGTAAGAATATAGCCGTCGGTATCGGTATCTTGTTCGGCGAGTGGCTGGCGGGAAAGTGCATCTGCAACTTTATTTAGGATTCCTTTTCGATATCTAATCTCAAAGTCGTATTGTATTGTTGTAGTTCCATTGCCCATCTCGCTAGACGTCCACTAGGGGATTTTATGGAGTTTAACGACTTCAAACTGTGATGATCTGTTATGACTACAAAATGATATCCCATTAGATAATGTAAGTTTTTCCGGATTCCAAACACTATCGCCGCGCATTCAAGTTCCACGGCAGACATCGTCTTTTCGGTGAAGGATAGGGAACGACTGGCATATGCTATAACTCGGTCTACATTGTCGACTTTTTGCTATTCCTAAACCTTCTTTCGACGCGTCCGTTTGCAGGTAAAAGGTTTTCGAGAAATCTGGGCAACTTAATATTGGTGCTTCTGTTAGTGACTTTTTTAATTTGTTAAAAGCTTCATCTTCAAGTGGTGACAATTTCCAACGTGTGTGTTTTCTTAGTAGTCTATTTAGTGGGGCAGCAATTTCTGAATACCCTTGTATAAATCTTCTGTACCAGGATGACATCCTAAGAAAACGACGTAGTTGTTTGACGTTTTTTGGAGGTTGGATTGTTGTAATGGCTCTTACTTTTTCGGGATCTGTTTTAATGCCGTCTTTACATACCAAGTGTCCTAGATATCTAAGTTCTTTTCTACAGAATTTGCATTTATCCGGATTTAATTGTAAGTTTGCTTCTATCAGGCGTCGAAAAATTTCTTTTAGATGTTTTAAATGTTCGTCAAATGTCTTGCTTATAATGACAATGTCATCTAGGTATGCAAAAGCGTATGTTACTTCAGGGCCGATAATTTGATCTAAAAGTCTTTGAAAAGTACTTGGAGCAGAGTGGAGACCAAAAGGCAGTACCTTAAATTGGTATAGACCTCTTCCGGGAACTGTAAAAGCTGTTATCGGTTTACTATCGTCGGTTAATGGTATCAACCAATAGCTGGAACGTAGATCTAATGTTGATATAAATCTAGCTTCCTTTAGTTTATCTAGAATGGAATTTATGAATGGTAGTGGGTAAGCATCTTTCATTGAAACCTCATTTACCTTCCTGAAGTCTATGCAAAATCTAAACTTGTTATCTTTTTTCTTAACCATCACAATGGGATTGTTCCATGGGCTGGTAGAAGGTTCGACTACTCCATCTTTTAACATTTGGTCCAGCTCCTCATTAACTATTTCTTGCATGGCAGGATTTGAGGGCCGGTGTCTTTGTTTAATTGGAGTGCTTTTTACTAGACGTATCTGGTGTTTAGCAAAAGGGGTAACGCCTTTAAGTTCGTTAAATTTGGGTAATTCTCTTTGTAAGAACTCTGACAGGTGTTGTTGTTCATTTTCGGTTGGTTGCGTAATACATGGTAAATGTGTATCTTCGTTGTTATAGTTTTCCATGTTAGCCAAATTTCCCATTATTCGTACTTCTTGTCTCCCTAAATCTAAAGTAAAACTCCTTTTAATTAGGATATCCATTCCTATTATTATATCAGGGGATAATTTTGGTAAATACAGAAAATTATCAGTCCATTGTTTTTGGGCCACTGTGTAGTTTATTTCAAATTCTTTATTTATTTCAACTTCTGTTCCATTAGCAAGTTGAATTATACGTCTACACGGAAATTGTTTTGTATTATTTGTACTACATATTTTTCGTACAGCGTCACCTATGAACGAACGTACGGATCTTGTATCGAGGAGAGCTTCAAATTTATGATTATCTATCTTTAGCTGTAGCCTGAGACGGTTTTCGGCTCCACTAGTTATTTGTAATTTCGCTTGCTCCGGCTGGGTGGGGTACGAGGTAACTTGTTTTAATTGAAACTGCGAGGACCTCGCGTTTGCGCAGTTTCTCTGTCGTTTCCCGTGTTTCTATTTGTACTTTGCTTTTGACAATTACAATCCCTTGACAATATGTCATGGCGGCCACATCTTGAACAGAATCTACGAGGAGTATTATTGCAAATAAAACGTGTATGACCAGCGCCTCCACAACGCCAACAAAATGTTTTCCTGTCATAGTTCGTAGTAGTGGGTTGTGTGTAATTTTTAGCCTCACTAGAGGGTGGTTCTCTTATTTGTGTTGTGTTTATATAGCCGGGCTCTATCGTAGTGTTGTTTTGCAGTTCATATTGTGTTTTTCTATAGGAATTTGTAGTACCTCTATGTCCATTGTTAGCGGAGATATTTCTGTTAAGTGTATTATAGGCCGGACGTTGTGTGGACGACTGTGTAGGGTATACAGGTTTCTTGATAACAGTCTCTTGTTTACAAACCATTTCGTAATCGTTTGCCAGGTTTAACAGTTCTGTGAGAGTATTAAAGTCTCGTCTGCGGATATATTTCCTGTACTCGGGCCGTAGATTTTTATATATCTTATTTAGTTGATGTTCTGGCGGGATGTCATTTAATCTTCTTAGCAATGTTTGTATTGCTATGACATAGTCTTTTGCATTTTCGGTTTCTCCTTGAGTGCGAGATTTTACTTTTTCTTCTAAAAGGTATTCTGGGGGCAAGCAGAATGTTTTAAAATTTTTAAGAAAATCTTCCCATTTTGTCCAGAAGGCTTTATTATCTCGATACCACAACAAACAATCGCCTTGTAGTAATTCAGGCAGGGCTCTTAGCATTTGTTCGTTTGAAAGATTATAGCCGCTTTGTAGTTCTTGAATTATCTCCAAAAATGATACGACGTCTTTTTTTCCATTGAAATGAACATTCCATTTTCGTACTTTATCGAGAACAGCGCTATCAGGTGACGGTTGTATTGTTTGCCGGTATGTTTTCCGGTGGAGCAGAAAAATTTTGGCTGGGATTGCTAGGAGGTCTATTTCCTCGTATAATATTTTTAAGCCTTGAACGTAGTTCTTCGACAGTTCCGGTGATATTTTTTTCACCCATCTTTGTGAGTTCTTGTTGCAGTTCATCTTTTCTAAGTTTGTAGATCCATCCTACTGTGGTGTCTGCGACTTCGAGTCCATATGCTCCTTCTGATTCAGATGAACTCATCTTTGTACTTTGTCTAATAGGAAACTGGTTTATCAGGGGTATTGGTTGTGTGTCCGGATCTGAAGAAAAATGCTATGCCTCTATTTGACCAAATTTGCACTCTCTCTCTTTCTGATTTATTTGTGTAGTATTTGTACTTTGTTGTGTAAACAAAAGGTGTCTGGACTTCTAAATTTAACAGGGCTATCAGGTGACGTAACAATAAATCTGTTCTGGCGTCAAAATGTAACTGGAGCTGCTTGGACGTCAAAATGTAATGGAAACTGCTCAGACGTCAAAATGTAATTGCGTTATCAGGTGATGTAATAATAAAACTTGTTCGGACGTCAAAACGTGACAGGAACTGCTCGGGGGACGGGAACTGTTGCTCGGGCGCCGAAATGTATTGGTGCCATCAGGTGATGTAACAATAAATAAATATTGTTTTGGTGTCAAAATGTAAGTGGAACTGCTCGGACGTCAAAATTTAACGGAATCTACTCGGACGCCAAAATGTAACGGAATCTACTCGGGCGCCAAAATGTAATGGGGCCATCAGGTGATGTAACAATAAATATTGTTCAGGTATCAAAATGTAACGGGAGCTGGTCGGACGTCAAAATGCAACATAATCTTCTCGGGCGCCAAAATGTAATGGTGTTTCTCCATTTGGGTAGCAGGTTTGGAGATTTTTCCAGGGTTCATCATTTATACCAGAAATTAGAAATCAAATCCAAATAAAACCATATATTAACAAATAACGTAGTTTCCAAAATATGTACAAACATCAGGTCGTCGTATCTTTTACGACTTTATATTATATAATCAAATACAAATAAGAAAGAGAGAAACGGAGTGAGTGTAATGTGTATCTCTTTATAATGTCGTGTATGCAGGTTCGAGTCGACGTGGTCAACGAGACAGACACAAACGGGAATAATCCTCTATTTATAAAATAGCGGGTATCTGGTAAGCGTCCGCGACGTCGTATGAGAAGTTAAATTTATTTCGTTTCCATAGCTCAGCTCGCTAAAGTATGAAAGTCAATTAAACTCTGATTTGTGAATGATTCCGGCTGGCTTTTATACAAAAGTTCTGGCTCCCACTTAGTGAAATTATCCCCATACTCGGTATTTCAATCACGCGCAGTTACATTATTAAATGACAGGAGATTAAACAAGAAAGGATGTAGTCCGTTACGCGAAATGTTGACCGTAATGAATGTACAGTCTATTACGAGATATATGGTGTATACTTCATTACAGCGTGATCTATCTATCTATCTATCTATCTATCTATTGGTAGACACGTAGGCAGGAACAATTAAGAAAATGAAATACCTATGTTTGCTAATAGTAGAGTCAAATTAGGATTTTAATGTGAATTGTCTGGTCAGAGCAGTTTTTCTATTTTAACGTGTTCTGGGGGTCAACTTAAGTTCACAGTTCAGTTTTGCAGTTTCTGCGAGGTCGGCGTATTGTTTATTTAAACAATTTAATTTTTTTTTCTTTGAATAACTCGAAATCTATAAGTCCTATGGAAAACAATAAAAAGAAGGAAAATATTCCAATTGTTATTATTATTTTAAAAAAATTGAACATTGCAATATTATGTGTTTTTAGACAAATCACTGTTCTTTCAAAAATAATGGATAATAACTGAAATTTTGGAAAAATATATCTCTTATAAAGTACAGTCACCCGTAAAATTTCAAATCACAATGATTACTAAAACGGCTCAAATATAGAATTATTGCTAAAACTTTGCACCCTTGTGAAATCCTGCCATTAAGACCAAGAAATCTGTACGATGGCTCAAATTGTAGCATTCTATAAATACTTTAAGATTACAGAGAAAAATATATTTTTTTCAAAATTTAAACCTTTATTGCATTTGTTTATAGTTTTCGAAATTTTAGTTATAAACAAATTCAAGTAACTTTTTTTTTATGAAATCAAAAACGGCAAACCAGTAATTAAAAAAGCCAACTTTTGAAAACAAAATTAATGCTCTACTTGCATTTGGAGCTGAGATACGTTAGTTTTTACATTTAGGTCACTTATAAATGAACAAATTTGGGCTGGTCATTCTCCAATTCTTATTATTTTGTTTCTGCTATTTGAAGATAATCCAAAGCTACAATGGGGTCATTTCCGATAATTCTATATTGCGACATTTTCAACATTATCATAATTTGTTTAATACAAAGTCATACAAAATTTCACGTCTTTATGATAGTTTTCAAAATATTAAGCCCCAAAGTTGCCGCGAACGGGAAAATAAACTCGTGCCCGCGTGACGTCATTAGGCTTAAACCAACAGCAGCAGCAGCTTGACGGTCCGCGCCGCGCCGCGCCGTCTTATCTTATTATATGTAATGTAATGTGTAATTATATATGTAAAATTTATATGTGCATAAAGAGACGTGTAGGTGGTTTTTTTTATATACTTTGTGCTTTTTAAAAAGAAAAAATGTGCGAAAGAGACTTTGTAAAAGCAGATTCTTCCAATCTTCCGGAGGTAGACTTGCTAATGGTAATGGAGTAATATTTTAATTCCAATCACGAATATTTAAGTGCAGAAATGAGAGGAAGTAAGTGCAAAGGTAAATAAGATTTTATTTTAATAATACATACAAAAATTACTTCATTGTACAGGATTTTCAAAATAAAACTAAATATGTGTCTAGCATGAAATCTAATACTGAGAAATAGAAAATTTTACAAAAAAGTTCTTATTTAACAGTTTGCCGACAACAAGAACCTGGACAGTAAACAACCATTTTAAGGGCGAGTGGGGCAAATATTTTTCTAAATTATTTTTGTGGAAAACATTATTACCTGCTTAATCCCTACTGAATATTAGTGAGAATAATTATTGTATTAATTAAATATATTTTTATGGGAATTCTTATAAATTATAATTGTTTTACACGCTTTCTAACTAAATGTTTTAAAATTTTGTTTGCTTTTTGTTTTTCTATTTTCTATTTTCCAAAATAATCCCGGAGTATAAAATAAATGCAAAAAATTATAGTTTCATGTGGGATAAATGAAAAAGAACATAATATCGTAGAGGTAAAGTGCGAAGATTGTGCAGCTTCTGATGGTGGTTGTAACCATGCAATAGCTTTTGTAATGTGGTTTTATGGTTATATCGCCGAAGTGAAGAACCCTTGCCAACCGATACAGTTTGGTATTGGAAAAATCTAGCATGCTTTATTTTTCTACAATATATTAAATAATAATAATATAAAATGTATTACTTAATAGATAAAACATCCTTATTCTCATTTAAACTCCATGTTCTGGCATAATTAATTAAGATTTCTAACTCGTGTGGTAAAGTTACGCGAGACGCTTGTCGCCCCTAGACGAAATAGGTAAGAAACCTTTGCGGTTTTTATGTTCCCTTCTAGCTTCTAGTCGTGGACACAGAAACGAACTTCGAATTTATCGGTCAGTGTTTCAAACGCGAAGGACAGTTAGTGGTATTATTATTCTAGATTTAGGTTAGGAATTTTCGTTAGTGTATCAATGTTGTGTACAGTTTGTGTTTTCCACGGTTTTTACATTACTTTTTAGCGGGTTAAATCTATCATATTATTATTTTCATTATAATACAAAAAAATTTGAAGTACGGCTCTGGACAGCGGTGACTAACTCTAGCTAGCATGTAAATGACTTCGACTGTGAGATTTTTTGGCTTTTTTAATTCCTACTAAACTTCTGATGTAATTTATACTTACTTATTTATTTAAAAAATATATCTTTTCCAAATTTTATGTTTATTGGTATTTACCTTTATTTTTTATTAACCTAATTAACTTAAATTAAAATGAGCAATAGGCTCCTGTTTTTTCATTTAAGAGGATAGCCCGATGCATTGCTTGTTGCCAAAGAACTGTTTTCTTTTTGTCTATCGGCAAATGAATAAAATATTTGTTTGGTGTTGACGCCATCGCGCATCGTGCTTTTGCAATTTTGCATTCAGGAATAATACAATATTTATATTTATTTTTGGTGCGGTATGATGAAATTTTTATTCAAATCACAAAACAAAACAGTTTCGAAGTTTAACAGTGTTTTTATCCAAAGATTAACAACGTTGAACTAACCTAATGAGAGCTGTATAGCGCGTGCCCTGTGTATTGTACGGAAGTCGCCTCACAGCTTTAAGCCTAATGACGTCATTCGGCTCGGTCGGATTTAGATGCACCGCGCGACTTTAATAATTTTTTTTAACATGATCGGATTGACAGAATTTGATAATTTTTGGTAGATCATCTTTTTAAAAGTAGTTCTTCAAGAAAATAATGTTTTTGGAATAGGTCGAAATAACCCTATTGTTAAAATAACATCCAATAAAGCGGCTTTGAGAACATAATGTATATTTTCAATTTTTTTATAACTTTTTTAACTTTTGTCACGAAAATGGTAAACCAACCTAACTTGTATACAGCTTTGTAAAACTTTTAATATCACTGATACAATAAAAAAAAAAATTCGCGAGCAGGATTTGAACTCGAGACGTCCGCACCCAGAATATAAAGTACTAGTCACATTACTCACTCGGCAATTTAACGACTGGAGTCCGGTATGTAAGAACGTGATATAACTTGTAGACATATTTGGTGATATTCGAATCTAACAAAATCACTAATGATTATACTTTCGGGTCTGTATGCAGATCTTTTAACAATTGTAGCTTTGGATTATTTTCAAGTAGCAGGGACAAAAGAATAGACATTGGAGAATTACCAGTCCAAATTTGAATAAGAAATATAGATTTGTTTATTTATAAGTGACCTAAACATAAAAACTAAGGTATCTCAGCTCCAAATGCAAGTAGAGCATTAAATTTTTTTTTTTTAAGTTGCCTTTTTTAATTTACTCTCATTACTCCTTTACCGTTTTTTAATTAATAAAAAAAAACAGAGTTATATGAAATTCATTATAACTACAATTCCGAAAATTCTTCTCTTCTTCTTTTAGCGGGGCGACGAAGGGTCGCCGCACTCAGGCCTTGTGGCCCATTGTGTGGCCGCTTCGAATTTATTGGAATCCCCCATTTAGGCCGGATTCTAACCCAAAGGCCAAAATCCGTCCTATAGGGGCATTCCTTATTTCCTCCAGCACCGGAAAACCAATGCCGAAGTGTTTGTGCCTCAAGTTCATAAGACTAGGGCAGGAAGTAAGGACGTGGATGGAAGTCTCCTCCTCGTCCTCGCAGAACCTGCAGTCGGGGTTGTGTGCAGGTGTTTTTTGAAAGAGCCATGTCCAGTCAAAAGACTTACCACAATTCTGACCTGTTTCCTGCTTAGTCGCGACTTCTTGGCACTTGATCTAGGGTAGCCGAGAGCAGGCTCCGGACCCAGTAGAGGTCTCTGAGAGCCCCCTCTGGCCAGAGCATCTGCCCGTTCGTTACCCTCAATGTTGCTGTGTCCTGGCACCCATAGAAGCTTGACCCAGTTGGATGAGCCAAGTTCACAGAGTGCCTGTTTACAGTTTTGAACCAATATTGACTTGGTCCGTACAGATGCAAGGGCCTTGAGGGCCGCTTGACTATCGCTACATATATATATGAG